>JAPMAE010006213.1:2470-12570 GCA_036584705.1 Rhyacophila sp. 25_7
GCATATCTACTTATATATTGTAAAAAATAATAAAGATTGTATCTTAGATTGAACTCACACAATAGAACTCAATCTACTTGCAAATGAAAAGTTTTTGAAGAATATTTTTTTTCACACTCCTAACTTAAACTTCTTTGTTAAAAAATAATCAATTTTAATCGTCAGGGCTAATTGCTTTCTAATTACATATAAACAATAAGTTTTACTTTACCTAATGAATGATTAGATTATAAAAGTCGTATGGAAGCCATCATTATTAACATAGAATGTAACATTTTCTATGTATTCGAATATCTTACAATCAGTTATCTAATATAATATATTTATTATCTTTGTACTTACTATAAGTTCGTGCTAAAACGTACTACATAGTTAAACTGTAGTCAATATTGTATTAGGCTGACAATAATTTGAATAATCTTCAAAATCTTATACAAAGTTGTGGAAGTATTTATTGGATTTGGTTGGGTTCACATTTCAACGAAAATATTTTGACATGTGGTCGCGTGCGCTTGCTTACCAACGATTAAAAAAAATGCAAAAAATGCGAACGCTAAGGACTTAATTCAATTTAACTGTTTTTTCTAAACGACAGTAGCGACGGTAACAATGGTGAGTAATAAAATATATTATAAAAATTATATATAACTTGACATTATTAGTGCAGTATTAGAAAACTATTGTTTTGATAACTGTTTGTTAACCGATTTGAAAACTCTGTATATGTAGGATTATCAATTTCATGAATAGGAAATTATTTTTTAAGCAAAGTAATCTTAAAAAATATTCACTTATTTATTCGATAAAATTACAATAAATTACAGTAGTATGTTTGTTTGTTATAACATGAATTAGGAATAACACGAAGAAAATTTCCGCTTAGCATATTTATAATACATAATATTTAGTTTGTCTTATATTTGCTCAAACATATGCTTATATACTAAATAAGAATACATTTTCAGTTCTTTCTATCAAATACTATGCGTTGACTATTTTCAAATAACTATCTAAAATAAATGTTTATTGTAAATTTTCTTTTGATTTAAATCTGATGATTTTTGTTTATCTACGTCTACTCGTAGTATCTAGTAAGTAAAACGTATATTATACACGCCAGAGTAAAAAAATACACTCATATCTAGGAGTATGTTTGAGATATTTTCGGGATGTTGAATGAATAAAGTATGTTTTTTTTAATCTTTAAATGTTTAATTATATTGAAATCATAATTAATTTAAGTATAACAAGGTTTCATTCAATTTCTGTTAGAGGCACGCAAAAACTAAATAGTAATACACCGAGTCAACCAACGTGATTTACTGTTTTTTTACTTACGAGTATAAATATAGACTGCATTGTGGGTTATTTTTTTTTAAATGAGCATATTTTCAAACATTCAACAAAAGCAATCGAAAGAAGCTTTCAATGATACTGCGATTTACAAAACTATCATATTCTAACTAAATAAATATTCTTTATTCCGACGGTAAAAATATCTAAGAATATATGAGAGACTTTTTTGTAAAATACATTCTCTTTTTGTACCATTCGATGCAACATATAATAGAATATTTACGTGAAGATATTATATTAAATTTACCATTATTTTTAATTAAATATACATTGTGACCCAATTATATTGTTGGATGTCATTAATAATTACAAGTTTATATACAATATTGAATCTATTGCCTATCGGGGTCCTACACGGTTTACTAAGCTTATGTTGTTTATTAAATCTTTTCTTTTTTGAACAATAACTGTTTGCATAAATATTGTACAAGTACGAGTATTTCATAAGTATGATTATTTTAGGAAAGCGTTTTTATTGTTTTATACGCTTTCATAAAATATTAGAAAAAATACCTATTGGTGATCTTAATTTTTTTTCACGATTTTTTCACAACTTTACTCACTGAAATGAAATCATAAAACGTCTCAGCACGATTGTTAGTGGTTCCTAGTTTTGAAATGTCTTCTTCGTTGGTACGCAGAGTTCAAATCCAAATGGCACCCCAATTCCGTGCCTAGGATCTAAATTAAAACAATTGTCATCCAATTCCAAGTTCATAATACTGGGGCACTGTTTCACATTGTCGATGGGTTTGTCATTTATGGAGGGGGTGAAACGGGGGGATCGGATCTTGTATTCGAAACACGCGTCGAACGGAATTCGCGCGATCGACGCACGCGCGGTATGTACCACCAACTCTCGACACCGACACTCGACTGACATTCCATTTCGTTTGAAACCGGACGCTCTTACCCCCACCAATTTGAAATAGAAAACGCCCTCTATCCCTCCTGACGAATACACTAAACACGCCTACCGTTTGAATAATAAAGGAACGCCACTGTATCACACGCTAAAAGCTCCAATAGAATTCGGTTTAAAACACTATACTCGACCAATCGAGCAGTTGTATTCATATGAGCTTTCGCCACGCCCTTTCGAAAGCTTTCCAGATAAGTTATCGAATTTTCTTTGTGAAAAGTGGCGGGACACTACTGGATACTTCATCGTCCAGTTAAGCGTACTTATTAAGGCTTCGCTGGTCGGCAGAGTAGTTTATTGCGCGGGGAGTTATTTATTCGATACTCGTCTGTTATTTATTTACAACTTTATAAGTTTTGCTCGCCGGATATATTTTCAGAAGGTAGCAGACCAGCTTTGTAGGCTCGCGTGCTTTTGTTTTTTATCAAAGTGCTCGGAAATAATTGGTCGACGTATTTGCGTTTTTTGACCGCTAAAGTGGGCACAATTATAAAATGTAATAAATTATTTTCAGTTCTTATATTAAGTCGCCCGTTGTAAATGGTGATTTTCTGCAAGAAAACCATTAATTATGAAGGTAGCTAGCTATACTAATACTTAAACAACCGTTGCGAGAAGTCGATGCGTACAAACACACTCAAATATAATACACATTATTTATTTCATAACTAATACAACCTTTCCAGAATTTACATTAATCTTGACAACTGCTTTTACATACAACAAAAAAAAAAGAATTGTAGCAAACTTAATAAAATATCAACATTACAATATTTCTAATTTTATTTACGATATTAAAAAAAATATGCTGATATACAACATTCAATATACTTTGTACATCTTTTAATTTCTGTAAGTGTCCTGCAATTATATAGACATACTTGTATTTTTAAATATTTTCTAGTTTAATCTCATTAGATTTGTAACTGATAAAAATGGGATTTTATATATTACAGACTATATTTTGGACTATATATGGAGTTTTCATCTACTATTTAATAATTGTTTGTAAACTTAAAAGATAATAAAGATGAATAAAATATAATAAATTGAAAAAATGTACAATCTTTTTATTTTGTAAAATTCTCCAAATTCAATTTCATAATTAAAATACATTTTGATTCATTTTCAGGACTACCAAATAATTCTTGTATTTTAAATATCATGTGGAATCTTACAATTCGTGATATCAATTTAATTTTTCAAACGAAAATAATTTTTATACATAAAAAAACATGATAAATATTTATTTCTAACAGCATCAGAAACTGTATACATTATGACAGGTCGTACATGATTAATAAATCGATCCCTCTCTCATTTGTGAGATTGATGAAAATTTTGTTTCTCATTAGTAGATTGCTTTTTTATGCAATATTGTCTTGCGTCAATCAAATGTCCAAATATGTAAGAAGCGGAGCTTAAAAAAATTGAGTACAATATCTCGAGTAAAAATGGCCAAGACGGTCTATGAGTCCCCCGGCCACGCCTATTCTTTGGACAATAACAGGAATTGACATATTTCATTTAAAATTTATAAAACGAATTCAGTTTATGAAAATAAACAGATTAAAAATGTATTACTGGTTTTGATTTATCCCTCTTCTTATACTCATTTAACTTGTGACATTTTAGTATATCGTCATTATTAATTTTAGCACCGAGTCCCCGTCATCGCTGATAGATAATCTTAATGTTTCCTGATTTGGGTAAAACATAAGTTGAAAATATATTGTTAATAATTTATATAACAAAATCTTTCAAAATCAGTTCGTGTACTTTTATTATCTATTTGTCTCACTTTACTGTAATAATTATTTAACTAAATTAATAGGTATTGAATTTGAAATATAATAACTTGCGTAGACAAATATACTAAAATAAGCAATAGTATAGAGTACTCATACGAAACTTAAAAAAATAATGTCAGTTAGATAAATACTAAAGTGTAAATCAAAATATTTATTTTTTTTGAAAATTAAAATAAGATGACAATAAATTGTAAATTATCACCACAAATACAATAATAAATCAGTAGATAAAAAAGATCACAACCCAAAATTTATGAGTAAACAAAAAAGATTCAAATATGAAATGTAAATTGAAACTATATACTAAGGGTTCCCAACCGGTAGATCCCGAAGAAAAATTTGGTTGATCGAAATTGCGATTGTAAATTTAAAAAATAAATATTATTTTCATATTTTAAATTCACGGACAGGTTGATTTCTCTAGGTTCGTGATTATTTGTTAACGAAGCGGTTTATTTTAAGAAACTTAAGAATATATTGTGTTTTAAAATATTATATTTTTTAATTTGCAGAACTAAAAATTAGCTACAAACAAAAATTTATTATACGATTCTTATTAAAAGTGAAAATTAAGATCAAAAGTAGCTCCCAGCCTTAAAAAGGTTTGATACCCTTATTATTATAAACCATTTAAAATCATCTTTTTAGCCATTTAAATCAAACTAATCATAGAATTAAACTTGGTTATTTCGAATATGAGTGCTATATTTTTTTAAAAAAACAAGTATTTAAAAAAACATGATGAAACTGTATAGAACATCTAGGACAACTAAAATGTTTATTTAGATAATTAGAAAATTTTTAGCAGACGTATTTTTATATTCAGTTAATTTTAATTAATTATGTTTGAAGTACTTCAAGTTGATAACACAACGTGATTATGTCAATCACAATAGCTGTGAAATAAATGTACGAGAACATTTAAAAAATTTCAACAAGCTTTATAACATTATATAGTTTTTTTAAGTGACCGATCTTATACATTAAATAAAAATGAATAATGCTATATTTATGCTAAGTACAGGCTTAAGTACATATGTTTTATTCGACAATATAAACTATATTTATAAAAAAACACACCCAAGTATTTTTACGAAATATAAAAATGTTCCCGATAATCAGGTTTTCGTGGAGTTTTGTTATACGTTTCACTATGTCTCTATATTTGAATCTTTTGGTATGTTCCACAGTAAAATTCTTTTAAAAAAATATTTTTTTATGCTACTCAATATTTTTGAGATACTAAGTAATAACTGAATTACGTTACGTGATTATAATTAAACCAACGTTTAGGTATTTTAATAAGTAATACTGAATTAAAAATTCCTTGTGAGCAAATAAAGAATACTCGTAAGTTTCCAATCACTCAAGGCATGAGTAGAAAACCATACAACTACCACTATTACTTAGCATTACAGTAGAATTTCTATTTATCTGCGGCCCTGTGTTACGCGCTCCGCATACAAAACCTCGCCAGTCTTCCATTAAAGTCTTAATTTCGCATGGAATTCCTCTCTATTGCGAGCATTAGCGTCTTTCTCCCCTTCCTCGCCAATTTCTCGCTCTCTCTCTCTGGTGCAATTTCTTCACCACACAACACAACTACCTCCCCAGCCACGACGTCACCAGGCGACATAATAAATCATCTTTATTTCAATTGGAATTAATTACTGGTTCATCTGTATCTGCCTATTTTAACATTACATAAACAATCAAGTATTGGTATTTTTTTGACATGAATATCTTCTTCGTATTTGAGATTTTATTAATTTAGTTGACGTATTTATAAAAAATATTCCATTTAAGTTTGGATAACTACTTTATCTAATAAAATTTGATGATAAAAAAAATATTAAACATAATTGTATCTGCATAATAACTTCAGCCACTATTGATACCATTGTTATGTTTTTTTAATTTCTTTCTGTCTTTTTGAATAAAATTTGTTCCATCAAACGTCTAGGACAGGAGTAGCCAACTTATTATGCATTGGATAATTATAAGTGGCGCATTGCATCCTTGTGCCTACAATATTACTATATTATTATTATTATGAACTGAAATGAATGGAAGAAAGTAGAAAAGGTATTTTAGGTGTTTGGCGTATCTAAATTCATATGTGACAAAATTGACACATGGAATGTAAAAGGTTGGCCACCTCTGGTATAGACCAATAAAAAGTATATCATGCGACATGCGAGCCGTTTGCCACCTTTGGTGTTTTTAATTGAGTCCGCATTTACTTATACAAAAATAGTGTCTTTTGTCATTGTCTTTCTAATTATTCCATTGAGTTTTATATAATTTATTTGTTTGTAGATATTATGGCCATAATATGCGCCTATTTTCCTGGATAACAAATAGTGTTCTTTCTATACCATTTTGGAGACAAGTATTGCGTCCCTCACGAATGATTGAATTACGACTGCAAAAGGTGACTCTTGAAACCCCAGTATATTAAAGTAATAACAGAAGTTTTCATGTTTATTTATACATGAAAACGATATGGATAAAACTGGTCTTGATTTTTTAAATATAATATATTAACTCATGGAAATTAGTAAACGACTGTTTTGTCGTTTCAATTTAAAAGATTAGATTTTTTCTTAACTTAACGTAACTCCTGTTAAATAATAAAAGATAAATTAGTTTTAAATAGGCACCATGACTAATAAAATGAAAAAAAAACACTCAACTGTTCAATTACTCGCAATCAAACGCAAATAAATTTGATTAATATGACACCGTCGGTAATATATTAAATTTATAAACTGTTTTGTTATAATTGTTTTATCTTTCACTTTTAAAAAGCAAATTTAGAGTGCAGTTTTGTATTTATTAAATAAAAAAAATTACATTGGTAAAATTAGTAAAAGTCAATTTGTTGACATGCATAATTTTGTTCACAGTATGCGAGTATAAAGTGTTTATATACTATTTTTTCCTAAAAATAAACTGAAACATATGTATTTTGATTTTTCATACTTGTATTTACTTACTTATGTAGTGTATTAGTGATTTCGCCTCAAATTCATAAAATATGAGTCTCTGCATCTGTTAGATTTAATAATTTAATGACAACAATTCTTAGGAAAACACAAATTAAAAGAAAAGCGTTGTATTCACATTTTGTGAGCAGGCCAGTTCTAGAATTATTCCATTCAATTCTTTTGCTCAACTCATGAGTATGTCGCGTCGAGTCCAAATGTCAAGGCTAAACTTGAGAAAGCTGAGTTATCTTCGGCATTTTAAAAATGGCGCCGCATAGATTCTGAAATGGATTCCTCAGATCACTCAGACAGCGGACCGTGTCGCGATGTGTGTTTTCTATCGAATACTTCACAATACTACAAAATTCTTCCATTAATATCGTAGGCTCGTAATATGACTGAAATTCACTAATAACTATAAAAAAAATATACCTACTTATGAAGACCTTTTTTTGTCAAAACATTAAATAATTCGAATTCTCAATAATTTGTGTACAACATAATACTCTATAAGAGCATACATAACTAATTTATTTAAAATAAAAATTGTATAATAATATAACGTGTGGTTTATAAAAGGGACTATCCGGAATGACCGTAAAGCGCGTGGTTATATATTAAATTTGGTATTCAATAAGTTATAACTGTCCTAACTAAACCAATACTGGAATAGTTATGCCCTAATCAATCTCAATTATTCTTGATCATACGCTTTGCAATGTTACTTACTCATACTGATTTCTTAATGTGTTGCCAAGTTTTATTCCGTCGAAATTAAGTATACCTTTGCGGTCTTACAATATTTTAAAAATACCAAAGTACAATTTGATTTTCCAATCAATCGGTCTTCAAATACTTATTGTTGATGATAGTAAGATGATACAGTGTTACAATCTGATGCCGCGCTTAAAAAAAATTCGCCCGTGTACAAATGTATATTGGCCACCCATAGGCTTATTCTCAGTCATGAAAAAACATAATATATCTCTCCCTCAATTCACAGAATACAAACGAACGGTTTCATTTAATAACCATGCGAATCAAACGCGTGAAAAGAAACAATTTAAATATTTTTACATAGTATGTTTAATAATGTGACACCACATTACATTATACTTCTCTTGCTGGCCACCCTAAAAATCACCTGCCCATATGCGTCGCAAGCCTTGCACGTAAGCTAGGCACGGACTTGCTACGACATACTCAGATTGCGTGACTGCATAATTTTCCTGTAGTTTTCTATGTCGTTGGGTCTCATCAGTCGCTGACACTCGATCTCTCTGCATCTTTCGCGATGTTATACTTCGATTATTCAAGGTAAAGACTGAATCTGAATCAAGGTGAATCTGTTATCTGTTCGGTTTGTACTCCTTAACGTGTTTTCTTTTTATCTTCTGATTTGTTTTATCACACTTCGTTTGAAAATAAAATTTTCTTACGAGTTAACCATATACATAGATTATGGATAGATGTTTTATTGATATTTAAAATGACGGTGACTTTGTATGTATCTTTACATTCGATATAAGTACAAGTGAAAAAAGAGCTCAAACCAGAATATATACACAATATTGAAAGACAACCCGAATTAAAATAAATGTATAAAATACTTTTTTAGTTACGTTACAAACAATATTTTTTGTGACAATTTTAACATGACTGGCTTTACCAAATCATAATATGCCTAATGACGTCAAAGTGACACGAGAGTTTCTCGTTTTCTTTGACAAATCTAAATCTAAGAAAAATATTATAAACCTTGTTAGATTTAGTATTTTTAAAAATTATTTAATATAAAAAGAAGAAATGAGATGTTAACATCACAATTTACGACAAAACGATGTATACAAGCATTGACATTGTAAATATGTATGTATTATTTTAGTATAGTGTTATTAACCGATTAAGTGCCAGAAACAAGGTAACTCGCACAACTTAAAACGTAGTTTGCTAGATAATTTTCAATATTTTCGATGATTTTAAATGTGAAAATGCAGAGATATTACTATTTTATGATTATTAAAAACAATGTTATCACAAAGAAATATTCAATATACTTTTAAAAGAAATATTATCGTAGTATTTTTGCTTATAATTCACAGCTTGCCGGGTTGCGACATTATGTTTATCACAAAAAAAGGTTAAAACGTATTTCAATTCATTTGCTTTTTTAACCTTAGAATCCATATACATATACAACAATTTATCGTGTGAATCTTAATCCAATTTTAAGATTTGAGCCAACGACTTATGTTTTAGAAACATACGAAACTACGCATAGTCGTAGACAGTTTAGATTCCACAGAGTGTGGTAAGCTATTCTATATTGAACGTTTATATTTTGTCAAACGTGATGACAAAAGCCGAATTTACAGTCAAATACATACTCACTTTGAGATATTTTACAACCCTTTTTCTCATCTTATTCACAATATTCTTCTGTAAAACGCTTCCACACCATCGCTCTGTCAAAGTTTCGTTTGGCTTATCTATCCAGTGGCGTATTATATACTACATTCTGAAGGTTTGTCTATCTATGAAGATATATTTTTAATTTGTGATAAAACGCAAATATTTTTTATTTTATTTTCGAGATTACTTTTCTTTTTTGTTCTGAAAGTGGCTAGTAGTTTGTTATGATTTCTACAAGTCTGTATTTATAGATAGTTCTTTTTGTTAAATAGATTTTTGAAAAATGTATTTAGTAAGTATATCTATGTTATACATATATCTTAATAACTGCTTATTTATATGGAAGCAGATTGTTTAATTTAATCATTATCGGTTGTTCGGTAAACACGGTATTTAGTTTCTTTAACATTTACAATTTTGAATTCCAAAAAACAAAATATACTACATAATTAATACTAATATACGTTTTCTCTTAAAATGAATGTGAAATGAAGCTAGTTAACGTGACAGGGTGGTTGAAGGAAATAAGTTATACGATTACGTATATTTGATCGCAGTTGAAAAACTATTTGATGAATAAATACTAAAGTTAAATATTATTAATAAAGA
>JAPMAE010006214.1:0-12569 GCA_036584705.1 Rhyacophila sp. 25_7
ACTTGCTTCATCACTATTCCACATGTTGACTGCAGAGGAGTCAGTAATATACTACGCATTGTGCAATTATATTGCAACGTGCATGCGAGCCTAGCAATATATTGTGCACTATGTTGTGCAATATTATTGATGGCACCTTTAGTAATATATAATCTATCTATAAAACATTTTATAATTTTTTGATTGCACAAAAAAATCTACGTACTATAAATACGCACAAATATTTTCATAGTTTTTATTAAATACCATGTTGTGATGCAGATTACATAATATATTTGTATACATTTTCATAGACTATTAAAAAAGCCGATCTAAAATGAACATACACGTATTTTCAAAATCAATCCAACATTACAAACATAATTAAAAAAAAAATCTTTACACATTACAATAATTATTTGTAGTATGTATGATATATCAGTGACTTTATCTTTATGACTCTGTAAAGTTATATTGTATTTATTGAAATCTGTTACGTAAACTCTGATGTTTGAAGATCATTCTCTATACAGCTAGCTATTACATATAACACCTACTCAACATTTTTCTTTGCTCAGTATTTGACTGAGGCGTTGAATACATCCTTGACTGTGGGAGGCAAACAATATATAATAGAATAACTTTAGAAGTATGCAAATAATCAACGAAGACTGTATAATGAATATTATATAACTCAAACTAATTGCATGGATTCATTGGATTATGAAGGGATATATTGGAGTCATAAATATTATAGTTTGCTTGGAGTATTAACCGTACAAGGGTTAAAAGCGAGTTAACTTGCACAACTTAAAATGTAATTTGCTAAATAATTTTGAATATTTTGAGAGATATGACTAAAATATGACCGTTGAAAACAAAGCCATGAAAAATAAACATTCAGTATAATTTTTTAAAGAGTGTTAAGGTTGTATTTTTGCTCTTAAAAATGTACACTTTGCCGGGATGTGACATTATGTCTGCCACAGAAAAAGTTAAGTGTCAGAAACGAATTAGCTGGAACAGCTTAAAAAGTAGTCTGGTAGACAAATTTGAATATTTTGGATGATTTTAAATATAAAAACGTAGAGATATGACTATAATTTGATCATTAAAAACACAGTCATGACAAAGAAATATTCAATATACTTTTAAAATGAATATTAAGATTCTAATTTTGCTCAAAAATTCATAGCTTGCCGGGTTGTGACTATTTCTGGCACATAAAAGGTTAACCAATTAAGTGCCGGGAGCGAGTTAGCTCGCACAGCTTGAAACGTAGTTCAATAGAGAATTTTGAATGTTTTAGATGATTTCAAATATGAAAACGCAGAGATATGACTATAATTTGATCATTAAAAACAAAGTCATGACAAAGACACATTCAATATACTTTTAAAAAGAATATTAAAGTTCTAATTTTGTTAAAAAATTCATAGGTTGCCGAGTTGAGACATTATGCTTGGCACAGAAAAGGTTACATGAAAAAAAAGGATAAGTAAACCTTCATATAACATGGAATTAAAACAACGCGGTTTTGATATAAAGCGTGTGAAACCTTTGTTCAAAACGGGTGCAGTTTCATTATAACGCAATCTACAAGAGTTTATATTAGAGTATCAGTTTAGGTGCTTGTCATATGAGTCAAGTCCTCGAAGAACTTGGACGGTCAGGATATATCCATAAAGATTGAGTATACATGACAATATGAAGAAAGCATGTGGCAAAAAAGTTTGGAGGGTGATTGTGCCGTTAGTCATTGAAGTGATCTTAAACTCATATCCAATAAAACAACAGTATTATTGCATATTATGATGTTTATTATTACATGGCGCTATTGTCCATTCAAGATTTATGACTGAACTACCTTCTAAGCTTATCTATCTCTAGCTTTCTCTATTCATGTGTTTACAAGTATCATTTTTGTAACGTTATCCGCCCATTTCTTTATGGACCAGTCAAACGGCCTAGTAATTACTGCAGTTCCTTCAAATACCGTTTTTGAGAGTTTTAGATTTATCGCATTGAATGAATCTAAGCATGAATCTCCTTGCACTCAAGACATCAACTATCTAACTCCAAAATCCCGTTAAACAAAACAAACTTCTGAGTTTATAATGTGATCGTGAAACCTATAGTTCTGTATGAATGTAAAACTTGAAGCTTGAAAGAGAAACAGGAAAAAGTCACGCAGATATTCGTAAATAAAATACTCCGAAGAATACTTTGACCAGTTAAAGAAAACAATCGATTTCGCATCTGTAGTAATACTGCGCATTGTAAGCAATTTAGCCCTGACATAGTGAATGTTTTGAAGGCAAGTAGACTTAGATGGATGGGTCATGTTGTACAGTGCGATGAATCTAGAATTTTCAAAAAGGTGTTTTAAAGACCGCCAGTAGGCACTTGGCCCGTCAGCCACCCCAGAATGAAATGGCCGGATATCGTGACTTGAGATATAAAGATGTCGACGTGAATGAGTGGATAGAGAACTAGAGACCGAAATAACTAGATGTAGGTTATGCAGCCGGCCTTAGCCCTGAATGGATAATGATAATTGATTGTATTTATTATTTGTACATTCAGAATTTGCAAAGAAAGTTCTAGAAGTATGTTAAAATTTCAGCATGGGTTATTTTGTGAAATCAAAATTTTAAAGACGTCTAAACTACTATATTCTATACTAAGTTATTTACTAATTAAAACCAAACGGAAGTGAAAATGTACAGTTAGTCACATGCCTGTGATCATATTTGGGTGAACGCCTACTTCCCCCTTTCTATTGTGCAAAATCAAACTTGTCAATAAAAAAATATAATGACTAAGCTAAATTCTCGCGAATATTGTTTCCCCCGCTTTTTAATGCACTATTATGTACACCATTAAGTCATTTAGTACCGTTATAGTGTGGCGTCAATTTTTATCCTGCACTAGAAGGCGTAGAACAAATTACATTGACAGTTGATTTTGAAAGTCAGCTGTTCGTTAATCACTCCGCCATGTTGACAACCGTTGCGAGTGTTGTCAGTAAATGGAAAAATAATGTTATTACTGTCATAAAAACTGTTTAACGATAATATTTATAATAAATAGAAAACCATTATAGCGTATCCTAGAAATCGACAAGCCTTAAATATTTACAGTTAAGTTTACCAGTATTGTTAAAGAGAAATCATTTATATTATAAATTTTCAATAAATGTAAAGTAAAATTATTTGTATTGAAAATAAAGTCATTTGTATAACATTGTTGAAAGTATTGAGACGTTACCGTGGGTATTATTTAGCTTAAATTGTAGTTATTAAGAGGGCGTTTTGTTATTGATACAATTGAGTCTACAAATAACCTGATCGTCAAAATCAGCTGTTAATCGAATAGTAGCCATTTTGTTTTCTTAATGTTACAGTGTCAAGACCGTATTATCACGTGTTACCATTACCATCCTACTGAATATTGTTAAATTACTTCATTTATTGTGAAGTTTATTGAACGGTACACATTAACTGAGAGAATTACATTCCATAAAGAATGGTTGATCAGTACTTTCTTTTACGGTAAATACATAAAAACTCGATAAATAAAATACGGAATAATGTTTGTAAATATAGCATTTTACTAATCATACAGATTTCATGTTTAGTTATCCCATAATCAAAACTTTTTTTTATATCGTTACAAGTTATTCGAATGCAAGTATATACTTGTATAAATTGGAATTATTTACAAATTTTAGTGATTTCCATATACGTAATAAAGTCACGTCGTTTGCTACCAATACGTGGGTTTATAATGTGAAGCCAGATTGTTATGCACATCATAAGTGTTATATTTTTCAAGTCACGTGTATAAATATTAGTGATATTATTGATTTAAATCCTTTTTGTTCACACGTTCTATCGATGAATTAAAGCGAGTTGCTTAGAACTATAAAAAAGTTTTCATCTCGTCATTACTATTGGACTTTATTGGAAAACAATGAAAACATCTGTAATCTGTATATTTATACATAGATAGTTCTACAGCGATATAATTGTCTATACTCATTACTTTAAAAGGAAAATTTTGCAAAGTTATAATCAGTGGCGTAGCTGCCTAATATCGAACTCATGCAATGTATGAGTAATGTATTGATCTAAACTCAATATTCGATTGTCCACAAGACTACAAACGAAACTCAATTTGAAAATCAAGACTGAACAGCCACGTATTGTAGGCTATTTAATATGAGCATGCATCGAAAATGGAATTTTATAAAATCATTGGTGATTTTGAAAACTTTAAATCAAGAAAGAAGAAAATTTTAAATCGGTAAATAAAATTTATTATGTGTATAGTTTTATGCAAATAACAGTAAGCACTAATACATACGGATAATTATTTCATCTCATTTTTTTTTAGATCAATAAATTTTTAGTAATGCCCCAAAATTTCAAGTTACGCCACTGGTTATAATATATCTTTGGAAGAGCTTATAGGTATGCAAAAGTATCTTTCACTTTCCGGGAAAGTTGTTTAATTACTGGTATATTTATTACACTGCCTTATCCTGAATCTAACAAACGATATAAATGTCATTCTTTTTTTTAAATATTACCAGTAATTGCGACACTGTGATGTGCCACAACTAGTGTTGTAATTTAAAATTAATATTTTAGAATTATTTTAATATCAATTAGTGACGGCAATATATACGTTTTAAGGGGGAAAATAATATTAATGTAAGTTGGATGGGGACACGGTACTTTTAATTTAAATAATAATGGACACGAATAAAGATTTACGTATAGACGTTGTATTTCACGTCTTTTCTTTCTTAAGACATTCCACATATTTTTTTAACACCTGTGCAAAAATTACAATTTTAAAAATTAACGACATTATCGCCATCGTATTATATAAAAGAATAAAATGAACTATGCAAGTTTTGGCTCTTTTACGAGATGGACATATTATGTTGTTTTCGGAACCGATACATTAATGGGTTTTCATCATGGATTAATTATATACAAAATAAAACCTTACAGCCAGCGGTGGGACGCAAATAGGTTAAAAAGAAGCTCGCTTAATGTTAATACTACTATTTTGTGGTGTTTCGTGCAAGAAAGAATGTATTTTTTTAAATAACTATTATATTCAATAATTACATATTATATCAATCAATTTTATACGGTATTATTACATTATTCGATAAATGTTTAAAATGTTTTTTCATTTGTATTTGTAGTCAGGACTTGGATTCAAAATTTTTGAGCTAATAATTATAACTATCACTTGTAAAAGCACTATTAAGAAAATATTTACACTATGTAGGTCCCACAGGCTTAACCTCATGGCAGAAATGGAATTTAAATATATATATATGTATATATTAAATACGTGATAGATCGTTAGTTAATTATTATCAATAGCGGTTAGGTTCTAATAATATAACATTTTATTAAACAAGTTCGCACGAGTCAGTCCTAGCTCTTTTGAACCACCGCTGATTATAGCTGTTGTTATTTCCATTCAGAAACGAAGTATATGAATCTCCATAGTGTATAGATTGTCTTACCAATTATCATCGTTAATTATTCGTTTAATAAATTAAGTAAATGTCTTGGAGCGAAATATTAGAGGTCGTTGACTTTAGTACACAATAACCCAATTAAAACAAAAATATTATTGGTATTTTAACGTTTTAATTGATTTTTATTTATGAATAATATTTTAATTAATAAAAAATATTTATGAATCTACCGCAAAAAATGAAAAACAAATCAAGTCGAGTCTATATTTAAACAAAAAAATCGCTGAATTTATAATATGCTGTATACTTGATACGCGCATTCGTTTATTTATGGTATATTTTGAATTTGGAACATAGGTACACATGTCAACTGTCATATCGTGAACAATCTACCTTACAATATGAAATATGCTCGCTTTGCAAATTTCAAGAGGTCGACAGACGTTGCGAGAAGAAACTGTAAAATACTCCCACACGTCATAATTCATTTACATAGATTTCACTTATTAACATGTGTCGGTACCGATGCATTGTGTCCTTGTAAAAAGTACATGAAACATTTCAATATTATTGTCATATATACGTATATTTTATTATTATTCCGCGTTGCCTACGCAACGCTTTGACAGATTCAAGCGCAGCCATGACAGGTGGGATAAAAAGGTTATAATTATTTTGAAAATATGCTTTAGCCTGTCGACAGTGATGAAAATATATGGACACACAGGTCAATATTAAAAATGCACACTTTGACATAAGGTATGCTATTTATGGTCTTCAAATGACCCACGAATTCCCTTCTAAATGGCTTCAAAGTGAAGTTATTGATGCCATAAACAATTTATACTAGAATAATTTATTTAATATTTAATAATATTTAACTTATAGTTTACACAACTAATTCAAACTGTTGTATTTCAATAGAATTAAAACAATCTTTAACATATATTTAAATATGAAAAATTATGTTCTCCCATTTTTACAATATTATATTTGTTATTCTGATAACCTGATTATTTTCTTTATATTGATATCGCCCAATTGAGACAAGAACGTTGTAATAAAAAAGAACATTTAAGAACGCTTATGAAATAATTATATTTTCTGCTTTACATATTGTGTACTGATAACCTCAATCCAACATGACAGAACTAAACAGTACCAAAGTAAGCAACGAGATGAAAAAGCAAAAAAAAAAACTTTTCAGTCGCCTTTTGGTCATCTGACCCATATGTCGGTTGAAAGGGAAGAGCTACTCAAGTTGCTCCGACCCTCGGTCGGACCGGTTGACCTCAGCGAGTTAGTTTCAACAAGAGATAACGTCTTAATTAAAAACAGATTTCGGCGTCATACGGTGAGTGAACAAGTTTATTCCCATGAGCTCTGCCTATTAACTTATTAATTGAGGACAGTAGGAATTTTCTACATACCTTAGTGCAGTCACACCAAAGTCTTGGGAAGTTCTTCCTAGAAAACTCTCACTACTTTTTGCCGAACGACTCACGTTCGTTACACTACGATATATGCTCGAAAAAGTGTGAAAACGTGATGGGTGGAAGTAGCTTAAGCAATTGTCCGCATCCAATAGCGTCGCTAGAAATTTTGGGCCCTCTTGCAAAATTTACGCAAAGCCCCCCCTCACTCTTACATTATTTTCAAAAAATGTGATGATAATTATCCGGGACATGATTCATAAGTCGTTGGCTCAAGGCGTCAAGAAATTGAGACATTGGCGTATCACTCATGATAGTGGATATTAGTTATATATCATCACTATAATGCATAACTATCCTACGTCACATTAGAGTTTTTACAAGACAGCTCTTTGAAATGGACAAGTATGCCATACACGGATTTTAGTGCATTTTACTTGAAATCTGATATCGAGCGTTGACAGATTAATCGCTATCTGGTCAGTGAGGGCCTTCATGCTTTGCATGAGTTTGCTATGAGGCAGCTGCTCGCATCTGCATTTTGGTCTATCCATGATGTTGTACAACTTACCACGTCCAGTTAAAAATTAACTGGTTTAATTTTACCTCAAAAATACACTAGGAAAGAATAAATATGTTTGCTTTTCGCGGCTGTATACCATCCATCTCTTCTGCCGGATAGAGCGGTTTCATATACAAGCTCGCTCACCAAGTCTAGGTAAGATTGTAATGGTCAGCATAGTTGATTTACAAAGAATGAATGAATAAAATCCAACATAGATATATTGTTTTTCGTGAAAAAAAATCAGTAATGCCAACTTCATTTAAATAATGAGTAGCAGTATCAAAGAGATTTAGAAATGAAATATCTCAGATGTTTTGTGATATAATCTGGTGATATTTTTTAGTCTTCTACATGGGACGTATTTAAAAAACTACATTAAACGTTTAAACATTTTATTTCACTAGATCAGGGGTCCACAACCTTTTTGTACCTATGACCACAGTTTAGAATACCATTTAGGTGACGGGTACCACTTATATTATTCAAGGTAAATTTATAGTTATTAATACACATAATATACAACAATATATTTGCGTCGGGCATACATAAAACTATTTAGTTAAGGTTGGAGATCCCAGCGCTCGAGAATAAAAAACGTTATACTTTTACAGTTTAACTCAAAATTGCAGCACTGTCAATTATATCGTCAGAAAATGATTATTTATATTATACGCTTAAAATGTATGATATATGCTGAAAACACAAGCAATAATATATATGATTCGTAGATGTATACATCAGACAACTTTTCATAAAAATTTCGTCCATATTTTATAACTTACCTTTTCTGTCGACACCATCTTTAGTAAATATTAACGTAACGTAAAAAAAAATGATCTTATTATAAAAAATCTAAAAAATCCACAAATTGGATGTCACTTTTTATACAATTTACATATTAATCCAGCGTGTCCCAAACATTAAGTTGCAAACCGGCAACGGGCAACGACAGCTGAATACTAGGTCACGTAAAATTTTGTTTAAAAGCTTTTAACCAACGTTTGTATAACGTTTAGCTCTTTATTTTGAAATATTAACCGTCATCGGTGATAAACATAATTAGTCAATAAGTCAATAACAAGGCAAGTATACTATGAAAATAAATAAAACAGTTTGGGAATTGCTGTATTAAGCTAATTATAATACACTAAAAATGTATAAAATAAATATTATTGAATAAATAGAAGTGTGCAGTCAACACGTGTTAAAATATTATTTACAATAAAAAACACAAAAATTTTAATAGTCACACCTTTTAATTAGTATGGAGATTAGGCAGCTTGCTTGTACATATACGATAAAGTAGATGAATATTGTGGTTAGCATGAAGAAGTGGTCCATAATCCAAGTCCAGAAGATGATCGATCAACAATCTCCAATTCTGTGGAAACATTTATGTTGTTAGTCTTTATGTTTCCTCATCTTCCACGTTATCCATCTCATTTGTTAATACATGAATATAATATTTTGCCTTCGTAATTATAAATATATCATTCCTGGTCCTTGAGTAGAATTTTTTTGGTAGATTTTTTTTATTTAAATGGATGGTTTTAATACTGTTATGAAGATGGTTAGTATTTACATTTAAGGGTCATGTAAATATACGAATTTATACGTTTACATAAATCTATTATAAAGTTAATTAAACGTTTTCTTCAATTTATTGGATTAAACTACTAAATAAAATACGATTCTGATGCGTTTAAGATGTTTGTTGTAGTAAAAATTCTCTCTAAACGATTGAACTCTTCGTACACTATGTGCTATGACAGTAATCTCCAAAGCCTCATACGCGAGCTACCGGTAGCTCACAAAGAAATAAAGTTAAATCTCGTTATAAATAGCCAGTATACGAAGTGGTAAACTACCGGATAATTTTAATAAAAAAGGTAGCTCTCGTGTTCGAAACCTGTTTTAAACAATATAATGAGTTTGACAGCCGTTCGTAAATGTTCGTATTTAAAAAAAACAGTTGATTTGTTAAATATGAATTTTTATAAAGCAAAAAAATATGTGAATGACTAAACGTTATTTAAAAATAAAAATTTTATGGACAATTATAGCATATATTAGTTTGGTAAATATGCTTTTATCAATAAAAGAAAAAAATAGAAAATAGAGAATTGTATGGTATTTTACTATAAAGTGATTCTTTCTCTATTTCTAGGCACAGGTATTAATATATATTATACTATGATAAATTATGAATATTGATTAACCTTGAAGCTCATTTTTTTATGTAAGAGTTCTGCATTACCGATGTGTGATTAAGACAAACATTGATAACGAATGTGATGTTTCTAATGTTATATAAACTATTCGTTCTGCCATCTAGTGCCATCTAGTGCCGGAAGTACAAGAATGTGCAATTAAATGCATTTTATCTATGCCGCAATCAAATTAGATATCACTTGTTGGAAAAATAATATTTTTTCAAAAGTCTTTCTTATATTCTTCGAAATTCAAACTGACTATAAAATAATTTTATTACGAATTTCAGGCGGCGATAAAATGTAACTGTTTAAGACAATTAGTTAGTCGTATAGAAATATAATAAATTATATATGCGTTATTAAATTGCAAGATTAAAAAATAGTAATATAAAATACGAGTTAAATAAAAAAAAATGTTAATTTTACGTTAAATAATGGAAAAATACAGTGTTAAAACAACAATAGATAAATATTATAAAACATTTGTTAAATTATTACTGTATTTTAGGAAATATCAGAAATATTGCTACATAATTTTTAGGAAATATAAAATAGATGATACTGTTTTTTGTTTAGTCGTTTTAAAATAAAGGCAATTAATAATAATATATTTGAAAATACGATATTTAATATGACCCAAAAATGAAAATATTAACCATAAACATTGCATTGTTTTAAGTTATCATGTCTTTGAGAAATATTTGTAAATACCCTTTTGTAATACATAATTAGATAATGTGCACTAAACATTAATATTATGGATATTTTTGTTGTGTATTTTATACAAATTTAGAACTATGTATCTTTAAAAGATTATAGCAACCCAATAGTGTATTCGTATTTCGGCAAATATACACATCTCTTGCAATTCTAAATTTGTTAAATAGAATGCGTGTGGTTATTCGGAAACGATGGTCGCAGGATCGACTTCTATAACCGGTAGTATGCGTAAAAAACACAAAAAAATGTCAGAAGAATCATCGTAATATAGAGGTTTCTTTGCCTAATTTTGGAGTAAAATGATGCATCACTTTGACTCTGGGGATTAACCGAATCAAAGTATACTTTTCATAATTATTTATATCATAGATTTTATTAAAATATTACCATAACAAGTACTTATGCTTGGCTGTTTTTCTATGTAGACACCAAGAGCACAAATCAAAACTGAAGTGAAGGTTGATTTAGAGGCATTAAATTTCTCCCTGTAACAAGGTACTGGTATGTATAGTGGACTCGTGCAAAATGAAGATATTTAACGTTTAGAGAAAAAACGTATTGAGTTGGTGTAAAAATCACAAGATATAATGAATTTTATTTACATGATTTAGTCCACGGAACAAAAGCGTAATTTATTTAAAAATATTACGATGCTTCGATCGTTATATTTACGACGTTTGATATAAAATTTAAAATAAGTATTCAAATTTTTCTTTATTCACAGTTCGTAAATCTTAAAACAATGCAATCACATATAATATTATTAGACATCCACAATGAATATATCTCTCAAAATTATGCATGATCCATAGCAACCTTATTAGTACCACTTGTGCGAAGACCTTTATCCGGGAGTTATCGCTGCTTACCGATTCGTTTCACGTGGACGTCTCTGTTAAATGAAACACTTCTCTGTTTCGAGACCCCTGGGGATCCTTCTACGGCGTCACTGGTGCCGCTTGTTTCAGGGGGCTGGCTTGTAACTCGGCTCTCTTCGGTCACCGGGCCAGTATCCGCATCAGTCATGGGGAACCACTTGGTAACCTGATTGTTCAGGACGCGTTTCTCTTTGTCCGAGTTATCGTACACGGTACGAAGGCTTTTTTCTCGCCGTTGATGATTCTTGATCAGTTACTTTCGGGACACATTGCCGCAATGGCATCTGCAAAGTACATTGGTGATAATTGTATTTTATTATAGAAATATAAACCATTTAGTAACATAGCAATTAATGCGATTTCATTTCTAGTGGAGATATTTCTAAGCAATAAAATTTATTTTATAATGTTTTATTGTCAATTTATTAATCTCTCAAAATAATTAAATAATTTTAAATTGAAAGGTACTGGAGATTATAGTTCTTAGATTCCTGATATATTACGTGACCGTAAAACATATAGTTCTATACGAAACAACAAAAACAAAATTACGCTGATATTCGAAAATAAGAAACTCTAGGAATACTAAAACCTGTCAAAGAAAATCAATAACTTCACATCAGCAATAATACTAAGTTTTACGAGCAATTTAATCCTAACGTAGTTGGTGTCTTGAGGTCAAGGAGACGTAGGTAGGTGGATAACATTGTTAAGTTAGATGAAACCATAACCTTCAAAAAGGTATTTTTTTAAAAAACAGTAAATACTTGGCCCCGTGGTAAAAAATGGACGAATAATATTGGAACTATTCAGAACGATTGAGTGTAAATGACTGGACAAAGTAAAGCTTAGAGGTCGCTGTGCAGCCAGCCATAGATTTCATTGGATCGTGGCTCTATACCATCATATTGAAGGGAGTAAGTTTAATGTTTCCATTTAAACATATGTATTGAGATTGCTATTAGTTCGATAGGAAAACATTTCTAGGAACATGTCGTCGGTATACTGGCAGAAGACGTTGAATCAAAAAAGACTGGTTTGAGAAAATTGATTTTTTAGTTCGAGTCTTACACAAATTTAACGATACTATGTTATGATTGCTGGGACTGTAAGTCTTGTTTTACGTTGGTGGTCACCCTTTCCTCCCCCTCAAGAGTGTTACGTGGTTTCGAGGGCTTAAAAACAAACAATGTTATCTACGAAAATGCGTTTTTTTAAATTTGTGATAATGTTATTTTACGTTCTTCGCTACATAATTGTCACACAACGGTA
>JAPMAE010006222.1:0-12560 GCA_036584705.1 Rhyacophila sp. 25_7
AGTGTCTATATGGGTGAAATCAATTCTTCTAAACCTAGCAAGTGACAATACTTTCATCGAAAACAACTTCAAAACTTAGTAAGTTAAGAAAACTATATTAATACCTAGTAACTAACACTCACTTACTAGGTACTGAAATTGGTAAATGGACATACCGGTTTTCACATTGTTTTCCTGTTCCGTTCACCAAAATTATTCTTGTCGATAATTTCCCGACTAATTTGCTTGTCCTAAACATTTCGTGTTGAAACACTCACTAGGTATTGAAATTGGACAGTCGACTATGCATAATAAAAGCAAACAAATATACGTATGTTATAGTTATATATTAAAATAGTATTTTCATTATTTAAATACCTAACAATATCATTTATATAATAATTATAGTTGTTGGTGTTTGTTTTCCTAAATTTATTAATGAAAAAGAATCAGTTTTAGTTAATTAAACTGTACATAGACAATTTAATGAATTAAATATAAAAAGTAATGATCATTTGCTGGGTATTTGGTAGATCAATGCGTGGTATCATAGGAAACAATGTACTAGAAAATAGACATCCTTATAATTATGAAAACTGAAATAAGAGTGTAATGAAAATTGAAATGTGTTAACCGACTTTATTTAATAATAAAACTTTTGCTAACATTTCGTGTTAAGAAAGTCTATTTCACTTGCTTCAATATAAAATAATTTAATTCATTGAAGATTAAAAAACTTTTAATTAAACTATTTCTTTTACTCTCAAAAATAATACCAACTAAACACGACTGTCTTCATAGTTTGGCCCTACACTTAATTCAATGCAAAAGTTTGTTAATAGGACGGTAATTTTGCGTTCGTTTAATCAAGAATTCATGAAAAATCTCAGGTATCAGTTGAATCATTGTTTCTGAGTGATCCTCATTAATTATTCTGTCGACGTCGAATGTAAGGTCGGCACAATTTTCCAGGGATAAAATGTCAAGCGCTTGTTTGTTGTTAATCCCCAGATCGACGCTCGAAATCGGCTCAAAGACAAATTTCGAAATATTATTTAACAAAAGAATATATGAATAAATAATTAAGGACGTTTCCTTGCTGTTTTTGAGGAGTGGGTTAGGCATTTGCACTATTTATGAAGCATTTTTTCTTCAAATTTATATAAAATGGCGTCAAAGCTTAGATAAAATATTATTCAACCTTGATTAAAATTTCATTTGAGTTGTTTGTATGGGTTGAAATAAAAATATTGTTTTTTTTATAAAATGTTACAAAAAAAAGGTAGCAAAAACAATAAATTCACATGTAATTACAATGTCGTTCTCTATGGGTTAGTGAACAGCGCACCCACTTATGAATATGTGGGTTGCAAGTTTAAATGTTCTATTTGGCAAAAAACTGCAAGTATTTATAGTGTAGTTGGAACTAGGGCATAAATACGACGGTTGGCTGAAAAAATTGTGAAGATTATCTTAACAAAATGAAGATCCATGTACTACTTTTTGGAATGCGAATAGTAAGTAGAAAAACAAAACGAATTTAATGTGTATTTTATTTTGGAAACCGTTTAATAAAATAATCACTTCATCTCTAGTTGCCAATTGGCTGTTTGTGAATCCACAGATGGCGAGTTTAAATAAGTAGCAAGCAAAAAACTAATATTTTTTACTTGAAATGTATTTGAAGCCAGGTTATTAACCCAAATGATTATGTTTAAAATGATGTACTATTACTTATAAAGGTAAAACTTTGAAGGTAATAAATATTCAACCTTTGAAGATCCATATGATTTGTTTCAGAGTGGATATGGTAAACATATCATGAATAATAAATGTAAGTTTAGTTGTCTTATCCAGTGAGCTTAAGTTTATACCACTGTTATGGTTATCCGAATAAAATATTATATATTATACACGAATGAATTGTTTTATCAATCAATACGTGCAATTGGAACTTTCTTCCCTTACGTTTCATGTATGTCGCCCTCGTAGGTAAGTGGATAGCGCATCCTAATAACGAGGGTTCAAATATCGTAGCTGGCAAGAATTGCATAAGTCGTTTTATTTGAATTTGAAACCAAGACACAGACCTAATTGGTTGAGATAGTAACTAACAATTATTACTTGTGAAAAAATCTGTCAAAACGATCTTCACATATACTCGTTTCGGAGCGGGTATAGTTAAAAGAAAAAAGTATTTAAAACGCGTCTTATATTTGATGGTTCCTTAACGGGGTACTGGGAATTATTTTTTCTTATTTTGTTTTTATTTCTGGGGTATAAAATAAGGATGCGTTTTATGTATAATCCTTGTAACACAGAGTTTTAAATATCTTAATAAATAATAAATTTATATCTATATAAGTAATATATATATGTATATATATTATATTAAGTGTGGAAAATGTATTTTTTAGATAATTGAATTTGGATTCATAATACTTTTGTACAGTTTCATGTACCTATATGAATATTATTACGTAAAATTGAAGAAAATCGGTTACTGGTTCTTGAATGAAACAAAACCCTTTTTGAGAAAAGTACGAATTCTTCTTCGAAACGAGAGATTGTGAAAAACGTTTTCTTATTTTTATAAAGCCGACGAAATCAGGTATTAAACAGATATTTATATATAAAATCGTACAAAAAAAGGTACACAAAGCCACTACAAAACCTTAGGTAATTAAGTTTTAAAAGTTAAGTTAGACACAAAATATTCATAATAGATTTTAAAAGCTCAAGTCATGTACATCGAAACGTAACTGTGATCATTTTTTACTTTAAAACATACAAAATTAATTGTAATGTAAAAAAATAATCTCTTATTTTCAAATATTAAAAAAACGATTTGACTCACCGAGACTCCTAAAAAATTAAGATGTCCAATCTGTTGCAAGAATTCTTCAGCCATATCCTTTCGCGTGTAGTCAAAATGTCCTAAACTGAAGAAAGACGTCGAAGGTATTTGATTTTTAAAATTCTTTATGGAAGTTGAATATTTATTTCCGGTCACATTTCTTGTCTGGTGTCTGCCTTCCTTTTCTGGAGCATTGGTTGGTTTTGCGACTGACATTAGTTTTCTTGTGAAGAACGACTCGAGAGTGACGTTTTGGGATCGCGCCCAGGCCGTTTCTGCACCTCTAAGAGCCAAAGCTATCGCCCAGACCGCGTCGTATGTTTGCGGTGCATACCGGGAAAGGGGCACTTTCATAGATTTCATTTCGGTCATAAACATGTCGTTTGTCTGCAAAAATACGACCATCAAAAATTAATGTTAAATACATTATAAACTCTGCTATTATATTACAATTTTATTTTTGTATTTTAATCTCAATCAGAATACGTTAGTATACTTTCACGTATTAGTCAGATATAGTTAAATATAATGAGTTGTATGGAAAAGTCGTTAAGATTAATTTTTAGCAGCTTAAATGTTAAGTTGTATCAAATTGTTGAGTAAATTATTACTATAAACCACTTTAGAATATCTAAAGCGTGAATTATCTAAGCAAAATAATAATTTGACGGACTAAAAATCATAGATGAGTGAACAATGTAAAATACTAGAATATCGGATTACTTTAAGCAAACAAAATATTGCTCACAGGATCAAAGTTATAAAATGATTTGTTTCATATTATTTGCAAATAAGCTGACAAAACTCTTGAAATAGTTAATACTGTATATGATTAGTATGTGCTTGTTGACGGTAACAGACATTATAGTATATTAACGTGCTATAAAGTTGTTAATAAATATGATCTTATTAAAAAATTAGGTTAATAAATATTCTCGTTTATCTGTTTTATGAAATATCAATATATTGAAGTTTATTTAAATATAAATAAATGTGGCGATACTTGATGAATATGCTAAATAAATTTGATCAAAATACAAATAATTTACTTACTAATCCTGAGTAGGAGGCCATCTCTTCACCGACGATGCTATTGTGACTCGACACCAGGATCAGTCTATCAACAGCTGACGCCAAATTTCCTTGAGCGCATTCCGTGCTGTTCTTCCACCAAGCTGGCAAAGGAGGGCCTTGAAGAATCCATGCGTAGTCCGCTCCGAACATTCCCAACTCGTAAGCCTAAGAAAATAAATAGTTATGATCCATTTAGAAAATTTCTAAAAAATAATCTAATAAACTGCTAAAATATTAATTTAAAAGTACGGAGAAAAATATGTCTTCAGTAAAAAACCATGATTATAATACTTGAAGCTTAAACGGACATAAAAAAACATATAAAACGTCAACTGTATGTTGTTTTATTTGGAAATCTTCTTATCTAAAATGTTATCACCGACAATTACTTTAAACGGACTAGTTTTTATATTGAAAATAAGCTTTTGCAACCCATAAACGGGTTAGAATGATGACAAAAAACAGACCGTCGTGATATGCGTCAAACAAAATGATAATTAATTGTTTTGTATATATAACATATGTATACCAAGAAAATAGAATTTTCTCATTCTACTAGTATTTAGTTTGTGAATATAATACTACATTGTGATATTTACGACGAATTATTAAATGTGTGAATATTTTCAGATTTTAGAAATGGTCACGGTCATGCTCACTAATATGCATTAATCAGCGGTTAGGAATGATTTAAAAATGTTTTTTTTTTAAATAGTATTAATTTTCATTGAACAATATTTTCCGTTGATTCACGGATTAATGCTGTGTGTTAAAATACACTTTGGATACAGAATTATGGCTTATTTTCGTAGATAATAATCATATTGATCTTATTAAATATATATTATGACCGTGACCAAGTATATAAAAATAAATTTAAAAAAAACCTCCAGTTGATTTGCCATAACGAGTCAAAGTCAGCTTATACGAGCTTAATAAAAACGTGATATTAAGAAAACTAAGAATAGAAAAGATACAAAGAAATGGGAATTGACATTTATTTCTCAAATTGGATAATAGACATAACATTTCCAGCCATGTGGTTTGCGCTACGTGTAGGCGGAAAAAATATTATTATTTTAAACGTTATCAGAATACAACATTCAAATATATATATATATATATTAATTATTATAGTTAAAAAAGATTTTTTTTTCAATATTTGGTGATAACAATATACTTGGTGATTATAAGATACTAATAAAAATAAAATTTACAAAATTAGTTCAATACATCTCCACAATTTCAGTACTACTAAATTATTAGAAATATTTCAAACTTTTTTGAATATTTGAAGTCTCCAAAAATAAACAAGAGTTGTTGAGAAAAAATGCAGTTATTTATAGTCTAAAATTGATTCATAAACAATGACTTAATTTACAATTCTAAAGAATATATATCAAGTATTTTTTCTCTCTGATCTATTAATGTTTTATTAATTCACATATACAGTTTGAAATCAAGTGCTTAAGCTCAAATAAGACAAATAATCTATATACAAATAACTATTAAGTTACCTTATATATGTACTCGCATATATAATTTTCGTTAATCTCAATCCACGGTCAAGCCATTATTATGAAATAATAACAGAATATCTATACATTTTTCTGCAGAGAACTATTAACACCGGTTTTGTCTGTCATAAGATTTACAACCGATGAATAACTGTTTTAATCATCTGCATTGGATAGTACAAATTATTATATTATGATTTTTATCAGTTTACTTATACAAGAATTAAAGATAAAGTAAATATAATAATAGTTGCCCAAATTAATTGCGTGTGGTTAGAACTTAAACTCGTGACCACAATTTACTAAAAGATTTAGAAAGTAACGATCCGTTCCCGGCAGAAGATCGTAAGAGTAAAATTGAATTTTATAGAAGGAGGTTTTTATCTAAGATTATAAGGTTATTTTAATAAATAAAATTAAAATTAAAAACGTGTGTATATTATTTTGTAGCTTAAGACCTTCATACCTATACCTATTTTGAAGGGATTCGATAAAACAAATGGAAATCGTCCAATTGCCGCTTGCGATCTTCTGCCAGAAATGGGTCGATAATATTATTTCTTATCAACGCAGGTGAAATTATGGCTACCCATACATTATTCTAATAAATGATGAATGGAATGATGGAAGGCAATTATTCTAATAAAATCAACATCATTATTTCGATTGCAAAAAGAAAATCAAATATTCGCAAAAACCTGTTGACTAATTAAAATTAAAAAAGACGATACAAAATTGAATGTTGGAATAATAATAAAGTATGAAAAGTAATATTATGACTTACTTCGCAGAATATCTTTGGTGCCATTTCGTGAGAAAAACTTCCTATGATGATCCTCGTGTCAAGTTCCTGTAAAATGTGCCCACATTATCAACTAGAATCAAATTATAAGAGAATAAAATTATAATATAGGATTGTACCTAGCAAAAAAATGGCGCATTGCAAATTTTGTTACCGGGTTTTATAAATGTTTTAATATTATCCGAATATTGGTATTTAAGGGCGTAACAAAGCATTTGCGAAGAATTTTAATGCACGTAAATAAGCTTTTTATTTCAACATTACACCGATTGAGAACAGAATAAAACAGCCTAATCACTCTTTTCTTAAGCCATACGTTTATTGAAAATGTATGCGTGAAATAGCACTATTAGAAAAATTCACGTGCATTGATTTATACGAATATATATGCAAACATGAAAACATAGCATTTAGTGAAAATAAACAAACGATATATAATCTTATTTTTAAAATGTTTGTATACTGCTATGTATGATATGCAATCGATTATAAAAATTGGCATTATTTAAAAAATCAGCTTCTTTATTAAAAATTATGAGAGAGTTTAATCGTAATAATAGTAGAGAGAGTTTTTTTTAGAAAATATGAAAAAAAGCTTGAAGGAATATTTACGCGTAAAAGTTTAAGTTGTTCTTTGAAATCTGTCTCGGCAAAGGTGATAGTAGCAGCACAGGTAATGTTGGCTTGTTCCAATTCGGTAACCAGATCGTTTACTGCAAGGCTGTATACTTCTTCATTCTGAGATAAAGCTGTCACTGTATCCCATCCAAATTTCCTGTTACGATATAAATTTAGTCAACAATACCTTCAGGTTAACAATAATAGTAATGATTGATAAAGATAATAGAAAATAGAAAATATACTAGATATCAAGGATGAAATTAGAGTCAGAACCTATAAATGGAATTTGAAGGGATTTTTAAGCAATATTATAATAGAAAGCAAAAAAATTAACACAAAAAAAAAAAAATATATACTGCAAACGTATACATAAACACATGATTTGTATTGATAAAAAGAATGATATTCATTGAAATAATAACTGAAAAATGCATCTGTTTTATGCATTATAATTCAATGTTGAGGTTGATGTTGCTATTTAAAAAAAATGTTTTTTTTTGCAAAATCTTATCAAATATTGTTTTTGCGACTACATATAGAGCAATATATTATATTTTCAAATAAAACTTCTAAATAATGTAGTTTACTTTATACAAAGCAACAGGTTAAAAAAAATATATAATATCTACATGATTTTTCAAATCTAATAGCAATCGATGGTTACTGCATTATATTAAAAATACAAAAGGCCGACTTGTTCATTGTAATTTTTCTTCCATATATATATTTATATTCCATAAAATTTTAAGAAAAGTACTTATAACCAATTATAATAAATGTCAGTGTTGCAATGTATTGAAGGAGACACGAAGAAATTTTTGCTACAATTGATATCAAAAATCAACGTAAATTATATTTTAAAGCAGGCATATATGTGAGTATATTTTTAAAGGGTTATATAAAATTATAAGCACATCTATGTAAATATAATTGGAATTTTATCAAAAGCATCTTATTTTATTATGAGGGAATCAAATAAGGAAAATAACCATATTTAAGTACTATTTTGACTAAAATCATTCAGAACTGTGTTTGATATAATATTTTTCGTTATTAAAGTAATATAATATTGTAAAAATGAGTGATAAACGCTTTTTTTAGTACCGTGAAAACAAAAAAATATATTATTAAAGATGACGATAATATACCATCTAAAAACATTACTCTCAGGTATTGGGTTGCTAGTAAAACAGTTGAGACTGTGAAACATTCACTACTTATATCGTATCCTGCTTTTGTCATTTGAACAAAAGTTTTAAAAACGCCATTGTAACGCAAGTTTCTAAACAGCACCTACATACACCAAAACATTGTTCTATAATAATTGAAACGTCATATTTGATGCTTTAATAGGTATTTTTAACTCACATAAATTTTAAAGCTTAACTTAAAGTAAAAATAACAAAATACATAACGCACTTCATACGACGTCACCATGAAAAGTTTTAAACTAAATATACATTTAAATAAATGAAAGTCAACAGAAATGTTCTAAATTTGGATTTTTTTATTTGCAATCAAATATTATATGTCATCTTTTGTTTTCAGATTTGAGTGCATATGTTTGATTTTGGAACAATTGAAACATTTGAAAAGTTATATCCAGTTTCTTGGCAGAAATTTACGTATAGAGGATAATGTAGAAATTAAACTTTAATGTTCATGGTAGTGTAAAGAAATGCACGAGGTATTATACATATAACATAACCATACTTTGTATATCAGCGATCTTTCCCAAACATAAATTTCCCTATATATGAGATACGTGCTTTAAATACAGATATCTAAACACAGGTGTCTAAAATAATACAGGTGTATTTAACTGTAGCAACACACCAATGTTGACTAGAGGGAGAGAAGCATGTACTTGAACCAACACAGTAAGGACTACAAACCTCATTGAATTAATTATATTATGTGACTAGAATAAATCCGTTTTTCAGTAGCAATTGCTCTGTTAATCCTTTTTACTCTAATTAGAATAAACACACAAAAAACTACGGTAAAAAAAGTTCCATTAAATAATATTTTACAAACGGCGGATAAAATTGCAACGCTAAAATATTATAGGCACGCGTTTCCCAACCTTTTAAGTGCAATGTCCCACAAAAGGCTTTCTAAAATTCTTATGCCCCCTATGGAACATGTATAATAGACGGTTGTTTTTAAACTCTGAACGAGTGTATTTTCAAATTCCCCCCCTTAACAATCAAATTGCTCCCCTGTGGGGCGTGGACCTCACGTTGGGAAACACTGTTCTAGGCGTTTCTCTCTGAGTCATACAGCTTTATGATAGAATAACATTTATTGATTGTAAGAAGTATATTTATTTTTTGACAGTTGGTAAGCATGATATTTTTGTGTGTTTTTTAAAAGTTTTTTTACTAAATGCGTAATAAAATATAAATGTACACAATAAGGATTTATATGAAATTTTTATGTCCAAAAAATATTTCACAAACAACCTTGTTTTTGAAATAATATCATTGATTTTCCAAAGATTTCCAAAAATATGTTTAAAACAAATTAAATACCCATATCGTCTATTAGTTTATATCAGTTGAAAATATTTTAATACATGAAACCGGTCTTGAAACTATAAAATATATATTTTTGGATTTGCGTATAAAAACTTTGTTATTGTTTCAATATACGGATTTCCACTACCTAGGGACTGATAGTGGAGAAAATAAATCTTCTTTTAATTTTGATGCACATTTAATAATCATAACAAACTAATTTAATTTTTTATGGTTATTTTTTAATTTATTTAAATTGAAACTCGATAGTTACATTTATTACCCACATGTGTTGCACGTTGTTTCTTTTGAAATCGCTACCCCTTTTAGATTACAATAGGAAATTATAAATATGTTTTACAAACTAAACAATACAAATACGCGTTATTTTTAAATCTACATTTATTGATTTTTAAAAGATAAAATACAACAGTTTTTGCAAAAAATCTTCCAGAATTAAAGATTTATCAGAAACTGTTATCTGATATAAAGACTCTTTATATACTTACTATGTGTGGTAAAACTAATCGAATTCAGTAAAGTTCTTTATACGAGTAGTTTGGCAAAAAAGCCTCCAGAACGTAGAATATTTTTTGTGTTGTGTATGATGTTTTGTTTAAACTGAAGAACATCTTTGATACCTCTAGCAGCACGTGCGCGTTGTATCTAAATTTACATAGTTTAGCTATCACCCAAACTTGTTATACGTTTACGTGTTACTTAATATTGATTCGAGAAAGGCCACAATATAATTGGATTTTATACACTAAAATTATCAGATTTTTAATAAATCCAAAACCATTAATAAAATACTTAATTTGTAATCGACAACATACCTCAATTAAATATTTTTATGAACAAAATAGTCTATTGTTTGAATTTGAAATGGTTTCATATTAATTCATAAAAGGGCGGTGAGTTTGACAAGGTTATAAATTTCAATTAATAAGCATGGCCAAGGTCGAACGAGCTGATAAATTTGAATAATAATTGTTTAAATATTGAAACCTTTCTCGAATTTAATGACTTATGACCTTAATGTACCTTCAAAGCTGTAATGAAAACATTTACTGAAGAGGCTTAAATAATATTGTTCAATGATGAAGAAGGCTTTGAATGAAAAGCGAGCCCTTTTCTTAGTAATTTTGGAATATGTTTAGTATTCATAAATATGACTGTTACTTATAGCCTTAAATTAAATTTAGTCGATTTATTAAAAGCATATTCTTATGAATCAAGTAATAAGTGTACTTTTGGCGGAAACATCTTTACGTTTTTCATAATACAAATTTTACTACTGTATAGCGAAAACAATTATCCATTTTACAAGTAACCGCATAGTTACTAGATGAGTAATATTTTTTCTGATTCCATATAAATTTAGAGAAAGAGTATATGGCACATCCATAGTGTGAAGGTTTTTTTATTATTAATATTAAGGTGGTTCAAAATAAATTGTATTACGATTTTGCAAACTTTTAAAAACTAATTGGATTCGATTAATGGATTTATTTTGTCGTAATCAATTTCTTCGATAAAACTTTCTGAGAGTAGTACAACTTTTACACTAAAATCACTAATTATAAACAACGTCAACTAAATTTAATATTAACGTAAATTTAAAACGCTTTGACTTTACACGTGACATAACTTTCTATAAGCTTACAAGCCATTTTTCGGAAGTAATACAGAAAAAACGACGAAAACGTTTACTTTGGTTTCTTATTTTGAAATAGACACGGAATAGAAAAAAAATCTGAAAATACTGTCAGTTGTCAAGTAACATAGTGAATTCGCGGTTAGTAAACAAAATGTTTTATTTAAAGACATGCATGTTCATCTATTAAAAAGATAATACGATTATATTTTTGCCAAAACTGGAGTATTAATTTTAATCCATTAATTGGTTATTTAGTAAGTAAAAATATGTTTGTATTATGTTATTAATTTTCAATTTCAATTAGTTAAGTTAAAAAAACGTAACAAAAGATTCTTCTATTTTTTCCCTTTTAACTTAAACATGTATGAATCACACGTCGCTTCCATAATATATGTTTGTCGCTTGCCTGTTTTCTTATCCCATAATTTCATTGAATATACCAAGTGTACGTATACGGTAGATGTTTGGCTTAAAAAAGAGGCTTGCTTGTTTGAGAATCCATTTAGGCTCTATAGAATGCGGCCAAATCATAGCCAATGTGATAGCATCAATTTGAATATCGTAATAAACTGCACATTCTATTATATTATCACATCGCTTTGTGTTAAGTCGCACCATCCAGTATTCGTCGCAGCTCAATATAGGGTTAGATTTTATGAAATGCCATGATTTTTTATCGTTCAAGGTGTACGAAAAGCGATATTTTTGCGCGAAGTAATTAATGCATTAATGTACAATATTAATTTATTAATATGATATTAAAACTAAAAAATAATCTAATTTTTAATATAAATTGTCTTAGTAACTTATCATATAAAATATTTGACAAATATTTTGTCTAACCTGTGAGTAGTTAATCGGATTATAATGCCCTAAGTAATATCAAGCGATTCTATGTCATACCATATTCCGTGTGCATAAAATATAATTTGAAAATACATCCAAATTAATATATGAATGGTTTTAATTTGAATTTAACCTATGTTTATTTTTTAATATATTCTCCTGACTTACGAGTATATAGGTTTATATATTGACAATTTCAATATTTGTTTGAATTGGCACGGTCACACCTATTTTCGGAAATAATCTGTAAAGACATTGTTTTAGATCGAATATTATTCGCTCTTATTAAAAAAAATATTACAAAATGTACACAAAAAAAACCTGAATATTTTTTGAAATATCATATACATGAAATCATAGATTTTCCGAAAAGGATGTGTGAATTTTCTTTTATACACTAATTTAAAAAAAACAATCAGCCTTATTGAATCTCCATTATCATAATATAACTTGATATTAAATGTTTACGAGCAGATGAAAAACGATTTATTTATTTATTTTAAGTCTAAAAGTGCCCCATGACGATCAATAATATTGCACAACCTATTCCTAGGATCACACACACACACACGTTGCAATATAATTGCACAATAACTAATATATTACTGACCCCTCTGCAGTCAACAAGTCGTGTGACCATTGCCTTAGTGATGGCTTTAAAGAAGAAGGAGAAAAGAAAGCGCAG
>JAPMAE010006233.1:0-12550 GCA_036584705.1 Rhyacophila sp. 25_7
AGTTCAACTATATTATACGCATTTTCGTAATTTTCGAGAGTTGATTATAAAAAAAAACAGCAAACTTCAAAAGTGCAAACAAAACTTGAGTCATTTTTAGTAGGATTACCGAAAGCAAGCGCGTCAATATCAAATAGTACGGTCAATTCACGACGAGTGTCCGAAGACAATTATTATAAATAGAATTTTGGTTGTGTTTTGTATTTTTTATTTATATCTAAACACATGGTGTATTTTCAAAAAAAAAGTTTTTTGATTTACTTTAAACCTATTTTTATATAACGGACTTTCGGCATTAACGGACACTCCCTCCCCCCAATTAGTCCGTTATATCGAGGTTTTACTGTACGATGTTTTCCTCTATTATCTTGGGAATGGGGCTTCCAATACAATTTAAAGTTAATTGGGCTTTGTTTTTATCAATTACATAATAGGATTTTCAATAAATTAATATAAAAAATGGTAAATACGTTCCATAATTGATGGATAATCTTATTTTCAATAATAAATTATATGCACTGGGTATTACATTTATTTGAATAATTAATTTAAAATTATGTCTTAATATACACATACGGGCATATTAAAAAAATGTATCATTTACAAGGACAGCAGCTTTTACCACCTTATAATATTCCACCACCAACTTTCCCAATTATTGAAATATTTTCAATATCATTACATAAAGTTTTTATATTAACAATAAAAATTAATAAATCTACTTATAATAAACTTGCAGAGCAATATATATATATATTTGCATATTTTACAAACTCCTTATTTATACTATTCATTTGTCACATTAGTTTCTTTAAATATATTTTTATATTAATACACGTTATTTTTACAATGGATATTTTCACATATAATTTTCCCCAATACTTAATTTAAAAATATATATTTTTGGAAATACGTATAGAATCGTGTTGCGGTTTTATTATTGTATTTTCCTATTCATAATTTGAAATCAAGCGTTAAGTCACAATTTATTTATGTAATAAAGTATATTACTACATGTGTATGATGTAGGTGTTCAAATATTTTTGGCATATCGTTTTACATATAAAGAGAAATGTATAAGGTCAACAGAGAAGGAGGCAATCTGTCAACGTCTACAACTACACTTTGTTTAGCATTCACATTCCTGAGCGGCTTGCCTCTACGATCCCTCTACGACTCTCTACGACATCTCGTTTCGCAAATTTGTCATCTGCATTGTAGAATATCAACAGATATTCGTAGATATTTACACATTGCGGGAAAAGTTTATTTTTTGCCTTCGAAATATCAGCGTAGTTTATTTTGGAAATCAGAAAATATTTCAAATAAAACAAATTTGTTTATTTTTACTTAACAAAGGAATGTGTAATAATAAATATTTTGTACATTATCCAACAGTATAAAATGTCCATAATGAAGGTTAATCATTTTTGATTATCGATAAATATTCATTTTAAAATTTACGTAATAAAGTTTTGAGTCAAGTACCGGTTTTATATTATCGATGCGCACCCTTATATCTGTTATTGTAAATTATGTAATAACATTTTATATCAATATGGGTATCCATTTTATAAATATATAAAAGCATACGTTTTAATTGAGTCATTGCAAATTTTTCCTCAAACCTTTATATTTATTATAAGATAGCACCATGCATTATTCGGATCAATGTACGACTGGACACCTATTTTCTGAACTTTTGCCTTCTAGCTCTCTGTCTCCAGTCATAGTTTAGATGTATCAGTCAAGATGAAATTTATTTATCTTGTGGTAAATTTTAGGTGCTGAGAACTTGTGGTAGTTTTCTTAAAATGCTATTTTGAGAGTTCTAAATTCATCGCACCTAATAATCTAATCCGCCTACTTGAGTTTTGACTTAAATATGGGCTAGCCCAGAGAACTAACAGTTTACTGCAAATTCTAAAAATACCTTTCTGGAGTCTTAGAACTTTAGTTTACATTGTTTCGCAACTATTAAACTCGATTCGCATATCTTTCTACTCTCAAAACTTTTACTATATTAAGCTTAAATTGATCACGGAGCTTAATATAAGTACGGTTGCGAAATTCATGGTGTTCTTCAGATGGTTCAAGTATTCATCGGAGTAGCCTTTTTTATTTCTGCATCGGGCATCAAGTTTCACGTATATACAAATGTATAAATTTGGCGCTCGAGTTAAAATCCAGATTTTAAAACATTTTTTAACAGAATTTAAAGAGATCGTAAAGGTTTTATTGTTCAGCGATAATACTGAAAGTATTTAAAATTAATTGTATTTTTTTTTAAGATTTCTTCTGCATGATAACACTAATTTCTAATATTTATTATAAAATAAGAGTAAAATCCTATATTTTAATAATATTTTTTTGTTGCTAGCCGCTATAAATAAATATATTTGAATCAATACTGGAAATAATGTTATGCAAGTATCGGCAGTGATTATGGAGGTACCGCATAAAACAAAGACGATGTGACTTATATCTTATACATAATTATACGATGTTACATAACTTACAATTTGCAATCCAATCAAATACAAAGCCGAGTTAGATTGTTGAAATTGCCACAATTAATGTAGCATACAGATGCACTTTCGACATGAAGGCGTATTCTCTACAACAATAAAACGATGGAAGATTTATTTTATTCATTTTATCCATTTCTACAGATTATAATGTATTCAAAATTGACTATAAAAATATTATTTATACTATTAAATGTTTTATGACATATATTTTTTTGTTTTATACAATTTTACAATAATTGATAAAAAGATACAGAAAAATTCTAAGGACAGCATCACGAGAGTATACAAGCTACTGATAAAATTATATCTATATATATATAAATACCACAAATTAATTGCTCTACTAGAAATTAATATTATTTCATTATCATTTGACAACAATATTTTATTTATGTCCAAAAAGTGACTATTTAACACATAAACTAAAATTTGTCAAGTTAATTCTGAATACCATCGGCATAAAATGATTATTTTATTAATTACATTCAATTATTGTCAATAAAATCTATAGCCGACCGCGCATCCTTTCTATCCCCATTTCATACCCACTCGAAAATCGAGCACAAGGATCTTCACTACTAAAGATTATCTTACACTTTTTTTTAGAAATAACATTTTTTTAATTATCAGTGCAATCAACGTAATTATCCGAAAAAACGAGAACAATTTTCTTTTATTTACTTTTTAAAAAAATTTTAGGAATCAACCACATTAAAATTAATATTATTACTACTAAATCTGGCGCTACAATTCATTCAAGGTCTATAGATTATGGTACAAACTCCCTTCAGGATTTTTTGTCTTTAGCTTTCTTTCTCCAGTCATTTGCAATCAACTTGTTTGCATGTCTAGTTATGTTATCCACTCACCTCATTCTAGAGTATCCAACGGGATGAATGCGAATAGAGTTCCTTCAAACACCTACTTGAGAATTTTAGATTTATTGTACCTTACAACATCACTGGGCAGGTATGAGTTTCCCTGCCCTCAATACATTCATAATATGGGAGCTAAATTGCTCGCAGAGCTCAATATTAGTAAAAATATGAAATCTTTTTTTCTAATATCTGCATAGTTTTTCCTTTTTTCTCCGTCTAGATCCAAATTTCACATCCACATAAAACAATATGTGTCACGGTTGCATTATAAATTAGGAATTTTGTTTTCGTTGGGAATTATTTGGACTTGAATGGACTATTCAGCGAAAATAATGTAGTATTTCAACTTTTTAATCTCCTTGCAAGCTCTAGGGTCATCTCTTTTTTTTCTGATATGCTTATCCCCATGTACATAAATAGGATTTTTTTTCAAATGTCGATTTCCTCACCAATATGTTTTCTTGTGGGAAAGATTACTCGATATTCTTAAGTACCTAGTCTTTTCAATACTCACGCTTAAATTAATTTTCTTCGCAACATCTTTTAGACGCGTGAAGATATCATTGAGCTGCGCTTGACTGTCACCCACACGATCATCCGCATAGCATAATACTTTGTGAGTACCATTGAAACTGGCGACCTCTTCTGCTTTGAGTGCCTTTCTTACAGCTTTTTCATGAGCTATGTTAAAAAGTATGGATAATATTCTCGTTGTTTCAGTCCTGCTACCACTTTGAAGGATTCCGACACATTTTCCTGAATATATACCGTGCTTCTGGATCTGCTCTCATCCAACCATATTTTAAACATTGATGAAATTTGGAACTCTTTTCATATGTTACAAAAAATTATATGAAATTTTTAAATCTACAAAGAGACGATGTATATCTCGGTTATATTTCCATTTTTTTTTCAAAAATTTTGCGTAGCGTCAATCACTAGTGTGATACTGCGATTTTTTCTGAACCCATACTGATAGTTTCTCAGATTTTCTTTATATTAAAATAATAAGACATTTTCCTAATATTATGTAAAGACACTATTAACTTAATTGAAAATATTACAACGGATAAAGCCGTTCTTATTTTTTTTAAGTACAGTTTATGGAAAAAGTTTTTTAGAACTACGTAAATGCTGAAATATTTTGGATTAAAATGTTTTTTGAAAATATTTGAGACCAGCAACGAAACGTCAATACCAATCATAATTATGTTCACTCAAAATTCAAATAATATATACTAAGTAAATGATCAAAGTAGAAAAGAGCTTTGAATGATGCTTCTTGACTTCAGCTGCTTGAGCATTGATGTGAAAATTGGAGTAATTGTAAAATTTTATAACATCGGGTGTTTATGACGCGGCAATATTACCTCTAATTATTTTGCAATTAGCCTACAACCTTCCACAAAGTGTAATACTTATTAAAATTATTGAAAAATTAACAAAAAATGCAGCGAAATGAATACTGATAAATACTGTATAATGATATTTCAATCCCACATTTTCTACAACTTTGAAATTACCAGCAAGTGGTGAATTTGTTTATATTAACATACAGTATTTCTTTTAAGCGTTAATAATAATATATTTCTGATTAAATTCTGTGTTACCGGATTACTACGCGTCTTATTTATTTACTTTTATATTTATTAAACTCAGATGATATTGCATTGACAAGAACGCTTTGTCTCTTAATAATTTATCTCTTAAAAAGTTCGTAATATGCAAAATAATTTTTGATTGCTTAATTATATTTTGTAAATCCCCGTTATAACTATTCATCAAAGTCAGTAAATAAAATTAGTTATATGGTTAATTTTTAATATCATACGGTGCTCTAGAAAATTTGTTTTCAGAACAATTCATATTTGTTACACTAACGTATATTTGCGCAATAAAACTGCAAAATCTTCACTTTTCTCACACATAAGCAAATATGTTATAATGGCATGTAGTATAAATCAACTAAACTAAATGAATGTAAAAATATTTAAATGTATTTCAATAAATATTAACCAAAAATAACAGCAGAAAATATATATTTATGACTTTATTACTTTCATAAACATATATTATAAAAATTACAGGCTATATTGAATTACTCTCATGTTAAGTAATTGCAATAAATAAGTCAGAGATAACCAACTAAAAATAATATTTTCTATGTACCAAAGACCGTATCACCAATAACATAGCAATAAATTTATTAATGTAACTAATCACACTAATAAAATACTTTCATGGATATTATTCAACGGATAGTGTTTTATAATATTTGTATACATTTTTGTATAAGTTTTCCTTTAAAATCATATGTATAAGATATTATATTGTTGTTTATATATATAATATGTATATTGATGATCCTAAGCGAATGTGATTTTTCTTTAAATTGTACATAAAATGTGTCACAAAGGAAAATAAATACCACACAATGTATTTTTTGTCTTATAACTTTATAGTATAATTATCATGTGATGGTATATTGCACATATAATTTATATTTTACGAATTGAATTTTTTTATATTATTGTATCAGTATACTGGTACAACATTTCTCATTTAAATAAATGACTTAAAAATAAATGTAGATATATACCGTGTGCAGTTTCCAGTCATTCTTCATTATTTTCAAAATACATCGAAATATAAACAGATGTACAAATACTCGTACTTGTTTACGACCAGTCATACGTATCACAGTACGACATTGTTTTACTTTATATATACGCAAAAAAATCTGGATGCAATCACTGTTTATTAAGAGTTCGTTGAGATTGAATTCAATTAATTACTTTTTATTTGATTATCATCAGGTCAGAAAACATAAACAAACAAAAATATTTATTAATAACGATATTATTTCATCGTATAGTAAAAAAACTCACGTGAACGATCTACACCATTCTATTTACATCATTAATTTAAACTCATTTTTTTCTCTGAGAACTTCATATATAGAAAGATTAAAATGTTTTAGAAATGAAATTAAATTATAAAATGTAAAAAACGATAAGTATTGTGTTCAAAATATTATATCGATACGCACCTATACACTCGTGTAAACCATTTATTTTCACTTAAAATATAAAAATGAATACTGAGCTTAACTTATCAATTTAAAATTTAGTTTAAATTTGTAAAATGAAAAATGTACGTTTTTGGCATAGATTATTCTTTAAAATATTAAATTAAAAACCTATCTCATCTCTTTAAAATGGTTTATAATATGATATCAGTTTTGCTTGTGTGTCGTTATTTTTAATAATATTTAAGTACTCGTACAATATGTCATATTTATGCAATAACGCTTAAAATAGATGTCGAGCATGTTTGTTACCAGAACGTAGACTTTGTTAGCCCCTATTTTACAAAGGCTTGTGTAATTACTAAAGTACTGCTTTATTGCAGTCTGCATATTGCAGCTCCCTGAAACATGTTAACTCTTAAGTCTCTAAAAGCAAAGTTACCTCCACATCTGTATTTATGTTTCTCATACTATATTCTGACGAATATTTTTACTTACAATATTCAATTAATAATTGCAAATATTAGACCCACAAGGTACGTTTTTATCAGTTTCATAAAAAACGATTGTTTAATGTCTACTCGAGTCTAGTCGATTTATTTAATTTGTGTGTCATATTCAAATAATAATAAACACGGTTAATATCTTTATTACATATTTTTTCATTGTATAGTACAGTTAATTTATTTTCTTAACATCTAATTAATAGTTTAAGAAAACATTATTTATAGATATAATAATAATCATAAAATACCACATTTAACGTTATTATTTATGATTTAAGAATATTTCAAGTTAACCATGGTGGATGACATATTTGTATTTGTAATAATTTTGCTAAATTAAATTATTGATAAAAACTATGAAATATGATAATCCGATTTATGGAAAAATAAATATTTATTTTTTTACCAAAATATGTGCGTACATAAACGATATTCAACTATATTTATTGCAACCATATGATTAAGTCATTATAGTGTTTATATACTTGGGACGATTATTTTTTTAAATACTTTCCAAATAAACTTACACGACTATAATAATTAACGTTGTATTAATTGTAAATAAATGTTTTAAGATCAAATAAACATATATTTTAATTATTATGAAAATGTATATAAACGTATAAGAAATTAGCTGTTCGTATATTACATGGATATATTTTTTAACACATTCTTTTCAAATAAATAGATTTCAGTTATCATAAATTAGAGAAAGTGTATGGTTTTATTATATAGTTACCTAATAAAGTTAATTACTTAAAAAGTCTTGTAAAAAATGTTTGACGTAATTCAAATTCTCCAAATAAACTGTTTGGATTTATTTGCGATCGAACGAGCCATTTTATTGCTTTTACACATGCACATACCATCAAAAGATGAAATTCATTCTTCTTCTGTAGAGCCATTGTATTTTATTACCACATAGTATTCAATTTGCTCAATTATTTTAATCAAAATTGCTTTTGGCAGTCAAAAAATAAATATTCATTTCGAATTCTCAACTATTATTGAAAATATTATAATTCCTTAGAATGCTGCATACAATAATTATAGTTTATTTTCATTATATATACATATGTGTGTGTTTGTGCGTAATCTAAACCAATATTGTCTTTTATGGTATTATTAACTAATCAGTTCGACAAACGATTTACACCCCAAAGGTTGCATAAACAGAATAATAGTCAATAAAATTTAGTTATAGGTCACATTATTTTGTAGATAAATGTAGCTACTCCAGTAGCTACGTGCTAATAGAGTAAATTAAAAGTCATATGAGATAGCCCGATTATTTTTGGTTACCGTTTGTTTTTTTAGCTTTCGCTCAATATTAATCTATATGATAATTTACTATTAACCTACATACAAATTAGGAATACCATTGATTTTTTATTATATGTCGTAAACTGTTTATTCTTTCAATAAAAGGGAATCATTCGGTATGCATAAAAATATATCAATACTCGATACACATGAAGGTAAGCGAAATACGTGTTTTTAATATAAAATTTCATTGTTTCAGTTTTTGGAATGTGTAATACGAATATATTTCTCTGTATCTAATTTAATGGCGTCATTTTGTAGGAATGGTTTATTATTATACTTCTAAACCTATAGTATCTTAGTAACGAAATAATATAGAGAAATTAAAAAAAACAATGACAGTTTTTCATAATATATTTGAAAAGATTTTATAACTAAGCAGTATGATAAATTCAAATCCGTTTTTAAAAAATATATATGTTCAGCTGTTTTTTTTATTCTATTTTTTAACTGTAACTATACGAGTATAAAGGCTTTTTTAATTTGTTTTCATTATCAGGACAATTTGTAATTTTTAATAAATATCTTTGATGATTGTTGGATCAAAATATAAAAAAAAATGATTGGTTGATTTTGAAAATGATTTTATATGCGACACAAGAAAGGTCTTTTAATTATTTTCAGTCAAAGTCACATTAGCACAAACTTGAAGAGCATGATAAACAATAAATTGTTGTTTTATTTTTCTGATCTGATAACTAAAAAGGTTATGAAAAGAAAAACATCGAAAATGAGGTTTAATATTTTTTTTCTTTTCCATACAAACTTAGTAGGTTGTTCTGTTCTCTAATTAAAATCTAATGCTAAATTTTGATAATAATTCGGCATTTTTTACTCAAGTCATTTTGATGGAGCGTGTATTTAATTGTGTACATTTTGATTCTTAAATAAAAGCATTTTTCAAGAAACTGAAGGTTAAGCCATTTTGTCTAAACAGTTCAACTCATTATTTTACTGGTGTCAATTTCGTTCAATACCATGATATTAAGAAATACACTTATAATAAAGGATCGAAGAATATAAAACTCTATTAAAGTAACAAAAATATTTTAATCAATACTTGTGTCTAAGACGCTGATAAAAATAAATTTGTAAGCTAATTTTTCTCATTTGTCTCCTTTCAGCCACTTAATTTAATATAAATCGAGGTTTCTTTAAAACCATCTGTCACGCAATCTTTCACAATGGCCCGAGCTTAGTTACGCCACTTTGAATTTGGTATCATTCGAAAAATAATATTAATGTCATGCAAAATAGACGGCAGCTTTTTTAAATATTGCAATTCAGTTATCATATTTCATTTTTTCGCCTATTAAATATTTACATTTTATATTCGATCACGTTAGAGCTGCGTTTTTATTTTCACGTCATAATATATATATAAAAAATATATAAATACCATGCGATATTACTGGTAGGACACTTTCTTATTTATGTATATTTTATCAGTTCAATATCTTATATTTGTTTCTTTTTGCATCCGTATGAGCAGCGTAAAGAATTTAAAGCATCGTCTAAAAATCTATCAAGAATTTCTATAATCGTACTCAAAAATTTGCTTTTCTATTTTTGATTTTGTCTTTATTATTTTTTATTCAGATAAACGATTTTCTTACTTAAGTTTAATGCAGTTATAGACTATATGAATCAAATCAAATTAATGGCGGATCAATCTAATAAAAGATTTTATCAAAGAAAAACTACTAAAACCTCTCAGTATTTTGTAGAACAATTTAACTTTTTAAAAAATAACTTCAATTACATATTAAATGAACATATCTATGATATGATAGTTATGTATGCGATAAGTATCTATGAAGTGCTAATTTTTATTATACATAGATACAAAATATAATTTTAACATTTTACTGCCAAAAAAAATCTTTTAAGTATCAATAACTACCGTAATATGAAACTAACATAATGTAATAACAAAACTTTGCATAGTTGATTCAGTTGATTATTCATTTTTTATAATCAGTTGTTTAAATTATAAAGCCATTCAAACTATATAAAGTATTCAGCCATCTGGCAATCGTGGTAATAAATCTAACGAAGAAAAGAATCTCTTGGCGCATTCCATAGTTTCATTGCCAATTTTCAAAATATGCATGCCAACTTTTTTAATACGCGCGTTAATAAAGTACAAAATTGAATCGTTTATTAAAATGTCTGCAATATGCTCGCTTTCATGCTTTTCGCCATGCTCACGTGAAATGACGTATAGAATACAAACGTATCATATTCATTCCAACTCATTTAATTAACAAAAATACCCAATAATTTTTATTTTGCGACCGAAAACATTATTTTCGAGTCGTCACGATGATAACTGATTTTATATTTGTTAAGTTTTAATACATTAATGTATCCTTCGAATTTACATTATTCATTTATTTTTTCGATAAAGTGCTCGTAATATTTTCTAATATGTGATTATTTAGACAAATTAACTGTTTTTAAATTATTTAAACAAGTATAATATTGTTTTTTGTAAATAAGTGCTTTTATGCATTCAAATTTTCTACACACTTTGTTTTATCGCATTATTTAATTTTGGTGAAATTTTCAATTCTAAAACGTCATTATCTCTATTTTGTCAAACGAATTCAATGTTTATTCAGGCAAAATATTGTTCCTTTCCATAAACTTTTCTAGGCTCATTTTACGATTGCGTTTTTCTGATATTTCAAGCATTATCTACTTTTTCATATAACATTTATGATTGAAGTTGAATGCCAACTACAATTGAAATGCTTGGAGACTACAAACTTAATCTTTAAATAAAATTGCCGGACTATGTTTTACTAGTGTGTTGATAAATTCGATAATATTAGCTCTATTTTTTGGGATGAAATAAGACTTTTTTATTTAATTTTAATTAATTCTCGGTGTAATTTTAATTATAGATATAATCACATGTTTTCAATCAATAATAATTACTGTTACATTACCAGTAAACTATTTACAAACTAAGTAGTTAAATCTAAACTGTTCTATATTTTATAAATTGATTGACAAAAACATAAATGTTTTAAGACTTTTAAAAAGTACATAAATGCCATTAAAAAAAACTAGTCTTTAGAATATTTTTAAATGCATACCGGTAAAATATTTACATCTCTAATCAAATATTTTTTATAAGTTTGAGTACATGTAATCAATCCTGTCCTTTATGATCCTGTATATAAATATCACATTCAGTTGGTGAGAAAATAAAATGAGGTTGAATTGAGTGGTAAATTATTACAAACAGCAAACAATGTACATACTCGTAAATATTGTATTTGATTAAATACATTCAATAAATCAATGCCACAAAACATGCAGTTAAAAATCTTTTTTTTAATTATTTAATTTACTATTGCTACATTAAACTTTCTTTCATTTAATCGTATCAGCTCCGAAATTAATCATATGCATCTTTATAATGTGAAGATTGTTTTTGACAGTTCCTTTACTAGTAATAATTGTCAATCATTAGCTCAACCGTTTTGGATTCGTATCCTGACCACAATACAAATGAATAAACATTTTTAAAAATTTGCAACGAGCACGGGCCTCAAACTCTTAACCCTCAGCTCGTGAGTCGAAACGCTATCAACTTGCCTCTCCCGTTTGATAAGCGTACACGCTATCCACTGTTCATAAAATATTACCTTGATAATATTTGATGACAAGAAATTATTTTTCGAAAAAAAGAAATCTTAATTTAATATTACTTATACTATTATTATTAATTTACTTTTGTGTCGACCGTACAGTTTTATTTTAGCATCTTCAATAATTGAGTATTTTCAAATTGTGCCGTGTAAATAGGCTTTAAAGCGTAATATATTTCCCGCAGAAATATTATCATGTTTTTAATCCATGGTTCTTAAATACATAAAAAAAAATAGGTGTGTGCTTATGACCACACGATAGAACTGAAAATATCTGATTTTCTAATTTAAAAATTAATAATTACATTTAGTTTGTATAATGGATTTACTCGGATTGGTTCGGAGAATCAGAAATAAGGTGATATTATTATTGTTATATTAAATTATTTATTCTTATTTCTATACTCATAAAGTACGAGTAATATTAGTTACTAAATATATAATCATATCTGTGAATTAATTATATAGTTGGATCTTGCTCTGATTGGACTTTTTAGTTGCTATTTATTATATTGTAGAATGAAACAATTGGTTTATGGAAGCTGAAATATGTTATAAATACTTTAGATTCAAATTTATTTCAACGTAATTTTGGAACGATGCACTCCTTGTCAGACAATAA
>JAPMAE010006234.1:2458-12550 GCA_036584705.1 Rhyacophila sp. 25_7
CTTATGTTATTAAACATATATTACATAACATCATTTACAATTCTTCATATTTGTAAAAACTGCCTTAACTATTCAATAATTTCCATTATAGTCTAGAATATATACAATTCTAATTATAAACCATGATTTCCAACCATTTATTTATTTTTTGTTGTATTCGTGTGTTTTGATGTTTGAAATTAAATCTTGATAAGCACGCAATTTATATATTGTAGTATAAGTTACGAGTATATATATATATTTAATGGATAAACGATAATATGAAATTTTACAGATAATTATCTTCGAATTCATTTTATTAATTGTCAATTATTTCTAAAGATTCATTTATATTAGAATTCAAACACGGTTTTCAATAATTATTTACAAATATATACTTGTATTTAATTTTTTGAAAATTCCCTAGTTTGTATTCTTTCATTTCATTTCATTCGACTGGCATTTATATTTTTAATAATAATCGCAGGAATAAATATATAAAACCATGTTATTATTTCTTTATATACTAGAAAAGCTTTAATTTTTTTGAATGTTGAAAATACATAGATAACTTATGTGAATGATATATGACGAAAATAGGTTTAACGATAGAATTCTTATAAATGGTATTAAATTCCTTTTTTTTTTGGTTTAATAACAATAACTTGGTAATTTTTTATCCATAATCATCATATTGTATATATATATAAATATACATAAAGATAAATATTAATATACCACTGCAGTTCTGTTCTATACTATTGTGTATTCTATATATTTATATATATAAACGACAAGCGTAGGCATCTCGGGTTTTCCGGTCGGCGGAACCCGACGAGCAAGAAAATAAAATTGAGACATAGCAGGGTTGATTGAATTGGCTCGCATGCCGGGGATAAGGGGGTTTCGGATCGCTGCCGCGGAAAGTGGAAAAGCGGAGGGATTTTCCCTTTGGATGTGTACTCCGCTTTTCAGTTTTTTCTCCCTTTCCAGTAAGGATACAAAGTTTATCCGGATCGTGAGTCTCAATGCTACTTACTCGTGGATCATTTGGCAAAAGACAAAATTGTCTGTTTATTGATACTATTTTCTTCCTTTTTGCAGACGATTCCTTTACCTGATTAAGGGTTGACACAATATATGGTCAATTTACATTTTAACTATTTACATATAATATTTATTTGTTTTTATATGTATAAATACTTCAAACTCTCATCATGTCTTCATCCAATTTTACTTATCATAGATATAAAACTCATCATTCATTGTAACCATAAATTGTTATCATATCTAATTTTCTACTATACACAATATAATATATTTTAAATAAATTCTTAATTTTCAATATTTTATTATATTATATGAGTAGATATCCAATTTATTATTTCATCAAATCTATTTTTTAATTGAATTTAGAAGCACGTGTGCTTTTTGTAAGTATTCATAGATGTAGAGCATTTTCTTATAACCCAGAATAATTGAATAAATATAGAGTACTTTTCGTAATAAATAAAAGTTTCTTAAATATGTTATTTTCATATAGTTTAAATTGAAGTCAATAAAATTTAATATACGAATATTGCCTAACTTCGACTCGCGTGTGCTTTTTTTCACAGTAAATAAATATACGACTATATGTCCACGTAATAACGTAATTAAATAGTAATTACTATTAGTTCTTTTAAATGTGCACTATTCTTGGTATAATATTAAAATAATAACTAAGCTTTTAATTTATTACTCATTAAAAAATATATATCAAGAGAAAAATTTGTAGCTGATAAAAGTGGTCATGTTTTTTAAATATACTTCGTGGAAATAAATATGATATATGCTCATAATCTGTAATATTAACGTTTTAATGAAAGTTTATGAAATCTATATGATAAAAAATATTATTTAAAAGATACATTATAACTCTTGATTTTTTAAATGGTTTACTTTTATAATTGTAAAAAAAAAATATTTAAAAAAAAATGAATTATATGTCACGATTCACTGTTGATAACTATAAAATAACGGCCATATTAATTCAATTTTTAAGAATATTTCATATCTTTAAAGTTTAAATGAACAAAAACTGTGTTTTTACAATATTTTAAAATATAATTTAAAAAATCTTTTTAAGCTTATAACATTTAGTATTAACTTTTTTATAGAAACTAACATTTATATTATTTGTAATCTACAATTTTAAATATATTTATTTCATTAAACAAACATTAAGTTTATTATAACTTACTTCAGAAAGATTGTTTGTCATATTATTTATAAGTTACAAAAACATATAATAAACATATATATATATATATACTCGTATAGTCACCAACTGTTTTAGTCACTGTTTTATATATGTTTTGAAACATCAAAAACAAATACGTATATTCTTTTCTGTATTATAAACGACGAGCTTGTTACAGAGTAATGATCGTTAGTAACATTTAATAGACTACATACAATAACATGTTTTGTATAGTTAAAGCTTAGTAAATAATGATGTAATGAAAAGAATGTTGTATTACGTATTTTCAGAACTGGGTGTTCTTTTACCTTCGATATATTTTTTTCTTTTTGTGAAAATATCCCTAAAGGTTTCATTAAAAACCATCAATTATATTTGGACACGTTATTTTCTTGCTAGAGTAGACGCTAAAACATTCCACTCTCGGAAAACATCTCTGTACAGTTTCGAAAACTTATAATTAACTAAGTTCTCGCTTTTAGTTACATGCTGTTGAGAAATTTCACTCCTTAAACTAGCGAACCTTATTTAAGAAGAAACACTGCGAACTTAAGTTATTATTTTTTTGGCGTTTCTTATAAAATCGCGTATTTTTTTCTAAAATGGACATTTATCTTCAAAACAGCTTGTAAAGATTTTTTTTTATTAATATAGGTCAATTATCAACAACGGTAAATATATACATATATATATAAATATATAAATATTTGAATATGATACATTTACTCTTCTGATAAATTTCCTCTCATTTACAATTAAATGCGTTAGCAATACAAGCAATTAAAACAGCAAAGATTTAAATACAGCCATCAAAAATATAATAAAAACCACAGAGCAACTGCAAAGAGAAATTTCACGAAATGAGCATGATAGATTTTGTGATCTAAAACTAATTTATAGAAGAGAATCTCTTTAAACTCACACACTAAAGTGAAAAATGTCAACAGCTAAGATATGGTTGAACATTATTTTTATTCTCCGTGTTAGCATAATTGCTAGCAAGTTAGTTCTAAGTTTAGAGAAAATAAAACAATGAATTATAAATTTTATTGTGGTATTTTTCTCAAATACGAGTATTTTTGCAACTATCTGATAGAGCACAACTAATGCACCAGCGCATGAGCGGCAACTACACAATTAACTTGAGGCGCTGCGTACTAGGTCATTGCCAAAATCGAGTTTGACATTATAATTTATCATGATTTATCTTTCAAATCATTAAAGCAGTAGTTAATAATAAACAATTGTAAATAAATATCAAAAATAAACTTCAAACTTGCAGCCCACACAATAAAATATGTTTATTTAGGATTTTTGGCTACCTTTTCGTATTAATAATTGTCAACGTGTTCACCGTTGGACGTGAATATCATTCATAATTGAAGGTACCGCACGAACAGCGATTAGAGACTCATTTTTGGCCAATTGAATGAAGGACAAGATCATGATAACTCGTAGTTCCGTGTAAACGTTTTAATTCATCAAAAAGGATTACCCTTCACTTCTAGATGGTGTTGTAAGGTTTTAAAAATTGCTTTTATCAAAGAAAAACGATAAGCAAAACAAGGTCATTATTTCATTCCTCAAACATGAAAATGTACCCCTTATCATAGTTCGCAGATGATTTTATGAAATTATATATTATTTTCATTCACTGATAATGTTAATAGGTCCTTTTTTGTAGTTCGCTTACGGTTTTAAACTTTTTCGCAAAGTTGTTTTAGTAACTGTAAGTAATAGAATAAAGTCGTGCATTATTACGAGAATATTAAATGTTTTGCACTCTGGTAAAAAAAAATAACTATATGTTTTAATCTAAAAATACTTCAAATTTTTTCGTCACAAATATTATGAACTACTTCCTATTTAAGAGATCAACGGCGTAGCTTTAATAAAGCTAAATTTAAAACCACTTATTATGTATTTAAAGTAAAGGCATTGGTAACATCTTAAAATATTTAACCTGTCCAGTAGTATGGACGTATATACACGTCAATCACCGAGCAGTAAAATACTCTTTTTTATTATTTATGCATCTAAAATTTTAAATATTAACAATATAAAATATTTTACAATAATTTTGTTGTATACATGTAATAAAATTCAAAATTTAAAGCTAGATTATATAGTAAAACAAACATACACCCAATGGTGCAACCGCAATTAAAAAACTCACTCCTGAAAAGATTAAATAATAACAAGATTGTTATACTTATTTGACATATATGAAAATCAGCTGTAATTTTTTCAAATAAATTTATGAAAATAAGTATATAATTATTTTATTTACTAATCACTAACGATTGATATTAAATAAATGTAACTAAATGTACGTTAAGTAGGTTTTCTGTTTGGTAATTATTATGTATTTTCATAACCTTAAACACTTTAGATCGTAACACATTTATATAAAGATAACTTCTTCTATGGCGGCCATTACACGTTCAATCTGGCGTTAGTTCGATCCAAATTCTTGATCACGTTTTGATAGGTCGGTGGATTGAAGGACGACATTACACAATCAATCAGATTGACGGTCAATCTCAGCCAAACTTTCGTGTTGGTAACGCTTTTCATATGAACTAACGACTAATGAATCATGTTTCGGAATCGAAATTTTCAGATAAACACCTCTTTGTTTTTTATGTTCACAATAATATATCCATTGTTTATTTTTGCAAACTCCCATCAGTCCAAATCGGATTGATGACAAATTTCAAAATATTTAAAAATCCGTTAATTTTATTCATCAACCGTCAATCAGCGCATTGCACGTTCAATCTGGTATCAACCCAACCATGATCGCGGATTTAAATGACATCAGATTGACCGTGTAATGGCCGCCTGTTACTTAATGGGTTGCATGTTTATATTGAACGTTTTTTGTATAAATAATAATATTGTCGTGTGTATGTTAGTAAAACATATATTGGAAAAATCGACAGCAGTTTTTGTACAAAAAATACTTGTAAGCGCATAAAACTTATATATAATACACATTTAATAATATAAATGAAACTATCAGAACACTTTTATAATTAGTATGAGCCTCACATTGATAATATTTTTTTAAATTCCATATACACTCCGAAATGGAGTATATGGGATCTTCATAGTGGGAAAATTTTTTTAACAGTTATTTTTTACGACTAATAGTTGTTTATTAATTGCTCAACCACTTCGGCTCCGTATCCGGACTACAATACAAATGAATAAACATTTTTGATAACTCACAACAAAATACAGGATTTAAATCCACGACCCCTGTTTGCTAGGTGGACACGCTATCCACTAGCACAGGAATCCTCAAACGTTAAAAAAAATTTAAACATGGCGGACGAAAAATATTCTTATTGAAATTCTATTAGAGCATTAATTTACATTGCATGTATAAACAAACACGGATGCCAGATGAATCCCGCCCGCGGGCCATAATTTGGTAACCGCTGGACTAGCCAAACGAGAGCGACTCAATTTCATTTATTAGCCTTGTTTATTACTCATCTTTTAATTTTAGTATTACATATTTACAATTAAGTTTTCATTATATATTATTTTGCGTTTACTATATTATTTTATACTACTCGTATTTAACTGGTTTATTCATTAATCGAACAGATGAATTAATAAAAAAAAACATTTTTATATTCAAATACTACACAAATGTATAATAAAGAGATAAGAATGAGTAAGCTTAGTGTGTTAAAGGCGCACTTCTTTGGTTAAAACATAAGTGAGAAATGAGAGACCAATACAATTGTGTTTTAGAAAAGTATATCTTTCTAGAGAGCTCTTACGCTTGATTATGCAAAGCATGCGCTATTTCCATACAGCGTGTTCAAGAAAATATATTTGACAATAAAACATATTTTAGTTGTATAGACAGTGAACTATTTTTATTTCATAAATACATTACAACTTTTTTTTACAAGTTTTTTAATTAATGGCAGAAATTAAATTCATAATTAATAAAAAAAATATTATAACTTCAAATGCCCTGTACTTATTTTATAATTTAGTAATATTGAAATAATAATACTCTTCAAATGGTGTTTTATCATATATTTACCATAAAAATTAGATTTGACAGATTATATCGACTCTGCTTGGGCAAAAGGATTTAATCTTCAGTTTTTTTAAAAGCGCTTTTATTTTAGGATCACATAATCAATAAGTTCTTGTTATATATACGTTACAGTAAAAGCTTTAAGCATAGTAAATGTATGAACTAACTAGTTGGTTTAAATATTAAAAAAATATACTAACTGTACATATTGATCCTGTTTAGGCAAAACGGCTTATCCCGTAGTTTTTTGAAAAGTGCTTTTATTTGATAATTATAATATACACAACTATATACATGTTCTGTCAAAAATAATTAACCCCAAAATGACGAATTATTATCAAAATTCAGTTTTAGATTTAAAAAAATGAACAACCTACTAAATTTGTGTGGTCGGGAAAAAAGCATTTATCCTCAATTTTAATAGTTTTCCTTTAATATTTTTTTTATTTATTAAATCACGAAAATAAAACACTAATTTATTTGTAATAATGCACTTCAAGTTTGTGTTAATGTGACTTTGACTAAAAATCATTTAAAAACTTTTTTTGTGCCTCCTATGAAATTTGCTTTGTGCGGGTTAATCATTTTTGCCTAAACACGGTCGATATACGTTATAGACCAATCCACATTAGTTACTAGTTTTAATGTTTTAGAAATTTTATATTTCTGTATGTATTAAAAATAAAAATACATTCCAAAAATTTTATGTTAAAATGCGTATTTCAATAAATTTCGTTGCTGTGTCAACAATAGAGACTTAAAAAACAAGTTCTTCTTTAATCTTTTATTATCTCAGAATAAGTTTGATGCGAGACAGTCAAATCTAATACTGAGCCAGCTAAATAACCACTTCATACTTTCTTCATTATTGTTTGTTTTTATTTTATACATGTATCAGACACTCAGAGATGTTTAGTGTTGATTAAGGGTGTATCTTAATGGTATATTAAAAACTCTATTTTTAAAATATAAAAATATCAGTGAGTGTTTTTGTATTTGTAAATAATTTTTATTCTAAACGTTTTCCAATAAATGTATTTTTTATGCAGCAATGTGTGAAAAAATTAATATTGGAAAAAGGTTGTATCTTGGTATCGATAATATTACTGATTACTTAGAATGAAGTCTATTTACTATAAAATGGTAAATACATTGTATCTTAAAGAATCCGATAGACGATGATAAAAATAAGAAAAGTATATTGGTATTTGACAAGAGCATCTCTTACTAAGAGACTCTTTCGCTTGATTATGCATGAAACGCTTCCGCTCACAGTCTATTTGAGGGAATGGAAATAGGAATAGTTCGCTTATGGCGTACAGATACAAATGCTATGGGTTTCGCGACAAGGCAAACGTATTAAGTGCTTCCGAAACTTATACCGCTTCTTAGAACTCGGTGCACAATTATATTTCGCTACTCAAATGATTTCACACGATATTAAAATGTAATAACCACCCTATTACACTTTTAAAATGTAATCAAAATAAAAAAATTGTAGAAAAATGTTAAAAAACACGAGTTTAAATTATTACAGATATTTTAGAATTTAGTAATGAAATCAAAATCATAAATTTATTTATAAATCATGCATCCATTTTTCTACTGATCGTAAAATATTTTTAGCTTAAAAAACGTATAAAATTAATAGCAGTCTTTAATAAAAAAAGAAAATTAATTAGTTTTTCATCTGCACTCGAACGGTCGTATTTCTTACTAAATTATATGAAGATTTCATCGAAATTAGTTTTTTTCCTTCATGACAAAGGTTTAAATACTACATAATAGCGAACTCTTATATACGTTTAACATAAAATATATTTAGAGAAAAATCAAGACTGTCTATATTGAAATAATTTTTGAGAAAGTACTTTCATCTCTAAAAGAAAGTTAAAATGTTATTATCTGTTTTCTTATTACTGTATGTACAGTATTTTAAGCTGTTACATATAATATAAATTATATGACACTAAGATAATTTGAAGGAATCTTTAATATGTATGATTTTTTTTTACGTATATACAAAGAAAAAAGTTTTACTAATATTACTCATTAAAAAATTGTCATATATTAACTATAACATAAAAAAAAAATATACTTTTTAACTATGTTGCGTTTCTTAGCTGAACCACATCGATACCACACGACGCTTTCCTATAAATAGGGTTTGAAGAAGAGACATGCCGGGCTTAGATGCGATTCATTTGAATTGGCTAACCTAAGTACAAAGTTTTAACTTGACTTTGAATATGATGTAATGCTGCAGGGTCCGTTCTTTTATCACATTATTTCAAATGCAGTCAGGCCACTACGCCTTAAATATTTGCCACTGACATCTGTTCTCAAAACCGAATTTGTAAGATGCCATGAATCGTTACTAGAAAGCGGCACTTTTATAAGCAAGCGTTAAATATCCGGCATTTGGTGTTGACAGAGTCAATGTTGAGTTCGAGTCTAGGACAAACTTAAAATATAACAAACTAATTCTCACTACATAAAATATAGTTTAAGTAAATATAAAAAAAAAAAAATATTTAATACTAGTCTTAACTGAAAGTCACATGTTTAATTATAAGTCAAGTTTTAAAGTGTTTTTTTTTTTACAAAACACAATTTAAAAATCAAGAACTGTGCTGCCATGTGTCATAACTTTTTTCAAATGATATTGTAACAGAGCAAACCAGTTGGAATTTTTTAAATATATCTTGTTGAAATAAATATATGAAAACTATGTTATTTTATCAATATGATAGTTTTCCACTAAGAATCGATAGTAAATAATATGTATTTATTTTGTTCTTTAAATTATTAATATTTAGTGATGTATTAGACATTTAAATAAACAATTTCAATTTCTAAGTTTAAATCTTGATCGAGAACTCTAATATAAAATTTAATTTTTAGATTTAGAGACACATTTCATAATAATCTACTTCACATTACATCATAAATTATATAATAATACAATGTTATATTAAAACATCTAGTATTCTTTACAAATGTAATTTGTATTGTAAACTTCTTAAGATGTCTCAAGTATTGCATGTAGTTACGTCATTATGGTATTTAAATTTATTTGTAGCATCACAACGATTCGTTATCATAAACGTTTCAATAAAATTTTATTCTAATAAATTAAATTAGAACATTCATAACATATACATACACTTATTATCAGTTGATGAACCACTGAGACAGCAAATACGCGAATAGAGTGAACCCAGGTTAGAGTTGACGCAATCACACTCTAGATAGAGTGAATGGGGATTGTCGATTCAAAAATGCGTGTTCTTGTTATTTATTCATAAGATTTTTTGTTTTTATTAAATCAAGTAAATAATTGCATTTGCGTTAAGTATGCATGTGAATTTTGGAGACTATCGGAGAAACAAGAAAAGCATATTCGAGTATTTGAAAATAAAATACTATGAAGAATACTTGGACCAGTTGAGTGTAAAAAGAGGGTCACGTTATAAGGTGAAATGAATCTAAAACTCTCCAGAATGTGTTTGACGGAACTCCAGTAGGTACTTGGCCATTCAGCCGCCCCAGAATGAAAAAGGCTAATAACATAATTTAAAAATTCAAATATGTTGAGTGTGAATGACTGAAAACAAAGCTATAGATAGAGAGCTCTGTGCAGTTTTCCATGGATCTGAATGGAATATTGCGCCAATTCAATAATAATAATAATCAAGTATTAGGTTGCAAATAATGAAACGAGAGTTTAATAAAATTTAAAAAATGCTGTATTTTCTACATTATTTATTATATTCAATCAAAATAATTTCCATCGACATCTATG
>JAPMAE010006240.1:452-12545 GCA_036584705.1 Rhyacophila sp. 25_7
CCATGTGTCTTTCTCTCTTTCCAGTATCTATAATTAAGATTTAAATATCTCTTTTAACGTCATCTACTAACTATTTTTGAGGTGGCCGAATGCCTATTAGAGATTTTTCAAATTTCACGTAAAGAGTTCATAATTTATCGCACCTAACAAGGTAACTTACCTACCTGAGTTTTCTTGCAAATCATTTTTTTTTTTGAGCTGGTCCAAATACTTTTAGAAGCACCTTATTTTTTATTAAATTCATATTTATGTTGGTACATTATGAAAGTAAAATAATTTAATTGCGGTTTTTGTAAGTTTTACCACATGCTTCTGTAGAAAATTGAATAAAATTATGCAACCTATTATATCGTTAAATAATTATAATGAAAAATGGCAGGTAATCATGACTCAACAAATTACCTCCATAAAATTTCCAATATTCAAACAAGTGAAGCCTTCAGGCAAAAGTAATCGTCGTTTATTTGAGCATCCAAGACTTTACACGGGAAAAGTTTCTTTAACGATAACAGATTCGATTTATTTATGATCCTCTTTAAGATAGCAGGAATCTGTAAGAAATTAAACGAGAAAGTTACCTTAACGTCTTCTTAAAACTTTTATCGTAATTAATCTAAAAAAAAGAACTAACGGGTTTACGTTATAACGAAGAAACTTTAACAAGTTTCATAAATAAATGCGTATATTTATCAATTATTTTTTCATATACAATATTTTCCAATTAATTTAAATATAATATTTTAATATAAATGTCCAATCAAAGCTTTTTGTTATTCAATTTTAAGGCTAAAGCTATTTTTAATATATAAAGTTTGCAAGGCTATAAATATATGATCGACTGTGATGAATGAAAATTGTAATAATTACAATAAAAGTTTGTTTTCTCTGATATATTCGTACACTAACGACAATATTATAAATATTGACTTGTAATTGCATGCTGTTACACCCAGTTTGATTCAAAATTTTACAGCAGCAGCTTTACATGTATTGCCTACTCTTATTTAACTAACAAAATATTTATAAATATATCTAAATAGGTCCATATTCGTGGCTAATTATATTTATCTATTTAGAAGTCTATGAGTTGTAATGGGTATGGCCCTGTAATTATCAAAAAAAAAATATTTTTAGCCAATATATTTTTCATCATTAGCCTGTATTAACTTCAATATTGAAACGTTCGCTAAAAATTCACTTAAAATAAATATAGACGTATATTTATGTAAAGCACCAAGCAATAAAATACTCGTATATATTATTTATGCCTCAAACAAATATTATACAATAATAATATTGTATATATTCAATAAAATTCAAAATTTAAAGCTAGGTTAATGAAAAAACTTTCACCCAATTATACAAATGTAATTAAAAAATTCACTCTTGGAAAGTTTATGTTAATAATTGAATAATATTACTAATTATAAATAAAACATTATTAAAAAATATACTTCGTATAAGTTCATTCTTATATAAATATATTTTACAACATTTATTTATGAATAAATATGTTGTAGAATGTATAGTGACTATATAAAACATATTATAAATTTTAATAATGAACGTGTCGTGATATGAAAACAAAATTCATCTTCGTGGTTGCAAAAATACGATTGTGTCCAATAAAATGATAGATGCGTTTTTATCAATGGCACACAGTATGATTGATGACATAAAGGGATGAATAATTTAAAATTATTCTTGGGTTCTAAGGTAACTTCAAAAATTTATTTCTATATGACTTTATATAAATCAACACCATCGATACATAAATTTTATACCCATTGGTCATAATAACGCAAGTATATAGATACGAATTTCAGTTTCAAATAGAGTGTTTTGTTATCGTTACTTAAATATATATTTAATTAAAAGCATACACATGTTATATAAAAATAAACTAGTATATATAAAATTTATGTTTCTTCAAGGGATTATTAATTTATTGATATCTTGAAACTGATTCAAAAATTGAATTATTCTAGATAAAAAGGCAAAAGAGTTTTACATAACAGGAGGCACAAAAAACATGTTTTAATGATCTTTAGTCGAAGTCATATTAACATAAACTTAAAGTGCGTGATAACCAACAAATTGGTGTTTTATTTTTCTAAAGTGAAAAGCTGAATTTCAATTATAATTTGGAATTTTCAGCTTAATTCCTTTTACCAGGACATATATTTAGTAATGTAAATTCCCAAATAAAACCGCATTTCGAAAAACTGTTGGTTGCGCTTATGTCTACACGGGGTCGATATGAATGACTAAATATTTTTTCCATGAATAAATTTCTGCTGATGACTATTGTCAAGTTGAGTGCATTGAGTTTGATTCCACATGTTGCAACAATTCAAATTCTATTTATTTGCATTTATAGTCAGTACTCGAATATAAATATTCTACTGTAGACGAATATTATTTTTTAACAATTTTGGCACTGCGATTTTGAAAAAAAATATTATTTGTCATACATTACAATTATTAAAAATAACGAATTTTTCGTTTCCGAACTTTATCCAATATATTTAAAATAGTTTAATGTTTACAAATAATTTTTAAGTAAAATGCATCGACAAAAGTATTAAAAACTACTCAATTTTAACAGTCAAAATAAAAATAATATTTAAAAAAAATCATAACACATTGATTCGACTCTATAGAAAATGTTTCCCTCTAATCTGTTGACTAGAGATGTTTTATTCACCAACTGATTATTAACAACTGTAAGTATTTAATATCTTAAATTTATACATAAATATCATATTTCAAAGAATATTAAATTTGTCTGTATGAGTATAAACGCAATTCAAAAATTATTTAATAATTTATGAAAATGTTAATTAAATAAGACGCAGTCTCTTAAGTCAATTTAAGACTTTTATCGAATGAAAACTTTCTTTTAACTTTCTTGTCTGTGAAAAAGTTTTATAAACAAAGTTTCTATCACATTGATCGATCATAAATGATGTCTCTTACTTAGAAAATCTTTTTGAAGATTACAGTTTCACGAATCTTATGTATAATATAGATACAAAAGAAAAGTTTGTTGAACATGGTTGACATTTGCTTTGGAATTATGTTGGTGACTTACTTTGTTTTTGAAATTACTTGATATCATTGACAAAGTGTGACAGAATGACAATTTCAAAAGAATTTAGATATTTCAAAATGATGGAATCATGTTTTTACTTTGGCTGACAATAATTAAAAGTACTAAAATGTGATTTATTTTCAAAAATTGTGTATTTGCAGATATTTCTTTAAAACCTTAAGTTGTTTTTAAATTCGATAACAAAAAAATACAAATATTTAATATTTATATGCAATCTTAACATATTGCAAGATTGCATATAAATTTGTTAAGCTAGTAACTATCATATCTGTCTAGTACACGGGGTCGCGGGTTCAAGTCCCGTAGTTGGTTCATTTCATTCATTTGTATTGTGGCCAGAATATATAATATAAAATAGTTGAGCTAATAAGTAACAACTATTACTCGTAAAAAAATAACTGATAAGAAAATCTTCCATATTCTTCATCTCAGAGCTTATATGAAAAAAATATATACATTTGTAATATTTGTTTTCTCTACTGTCGATCCTCGGTGGAAAGCTATTATATTAAAATAATAATACAAATTTATACTTTTTCTACAAAAATAGTTTTTAAATAATATTTAAGACCGGTTAAGTCTGTCGTGACATTTTCAGAGGCGTAGGAGGACTCCATGCACCGCACCCTGGTTTCTTTCGCATAAACGTTTTTCTTAATATTTTTTGACAAGAAAAAAATCCTAACTATAAAATTCATTTTGAATTGAAAATTTCGCGATAAACAAAAAATCCGGTTTTGAATATTTAACAACAAATATCGGTAAAAAAAATATAAAAAATGGGTTGATCTTTTAATTATATATATTTAACCAATATTAGTTTTTTTAGGTCTTGCGTGTACGAACACTCGCTACTTAAAGATTATTATGCGACGACCAGTTAGCTTTTGTATGTTGTTTATTATAGCTGTTAATGTAATCAAATATATGTTAGTCATTTACTGTAAATTATTAAGTAACTATATGACAGATATTATTTAATTATTTTTCTTTGAATAAATATTCTTTCCGTATCAAAATATTTTGTTTCATGTAAGATTGAATTAAATATGTGAAATCATTTTGAATTTTTCATAATGTGTATCATTAAAGGCTAAACTAATATATTCATTTTATAATATTTCTACTGAACGTAAAAAAAACTATTTGAGTAAATGCAAAAATCCAACTTTAATAGCAGTAAATACGCAAACAACGATTTAAATACGTGCAGTTGATTTAGAGGAAACTATAAAGGTGGTAAGTACTGAAGAATTTTATTGTCAATTTAAAGCATTTATTTACTGATCAATAAAAGAATTTACCCAAGGTTTTTACTGCTGTATAATAATGCGGGAAATACTAAAGCGATGTCACTTTTAATTATCTTTTCAACGACCAAACTAGTTACCTTCCGGAAAATTACCTAAAAAGGCTTTGTTATATGAAACATTTTTGATACCCCCACTCTCTAAAATATTAAGGTTTTGTGTTTGTGTTAAATTTATTACTAAAACAATAGAAAGCATTTAATAATTATGCTTTTACGCATTGTTGAAAATAATACAATATAATAGGAAAATATGAAAAGAATTTTAGAGATTCAAAGGATTTGTCTATGTCAGGCATGTTCAAATTATGGTTAATAAGCTACATTCGCTTCATAAACAATATCGAAATGTTTATAAAAAAATATTATTTTGACACATAAAGTGTTAATTTAAAGAATAGCATTTAAACGTGGTGTAAATTGATTTTGAAAAAAAAAATATAAATGAATGAATCAAATTCCGGATAGTGAAATATGGTTTGATTTTAAAAAAACTATTTGCCACCGTAGTCCTTTGGCTATAAGACATTTTTTTTCAATATTTGCTTCAAGACGAAATATTTAAGATATTTTACTATGAAGTTTTTTTTATGAATGATAGTTGAGATCAAATATTTTAGTTTAAGTCCTGTATATAAATACAAAAGAACGAATGTTTTATAAACAATGTGTTCAATTATTGGATCAAAAATACATTTCACAGGGCTACAACCAAACACCAAGTACACTGAATAATCGTTAACGGCTTAAACCAAACAAAAATTTAATTTAAAATGAAAACATACGTGTGTAATTAAAAAATATAAGCCGAAGGTTTTTCTTCGTCATGGGAGTCTGAAACATTCAACTTTTCTGAAACTCATTTTAATTTATTGCTGACTATGGATTTCATATGTATTATGAATTATCGACCTCATATGTGAGTGGATAGCGCATTCGACTCAAGAGCGGAGAGTTTAGGGTTTGAATCCCGTAGCTGCCAAAAATTGCAAAGATATATTAGTGATACATATATTTCATTTCAGAGCGCATATGGCTAAAAGAAATTAATGTATTATATATAAGCACTGATATCGATAAATAACATCTATCTCTCTTGTCACTTGCTTATGGTGCTGCTTAGGTGTAGTGAAACAAAACAATACCATATTAACTGACCTTTCTCTCACTATTTCTAACAATTTTCATGACTGTCAGATTTGTAATTTTTGACATCATTTATAAAACGCCATGATAATAAGATACAAAATAATTCCATAAAATATGTAATAAAAAAGGATTCGTGTTAAATTGCGAAAATATACTCGTATAAAACTGTCATCCTTTTATTCGTATAAAATCGTCTATACAAATAAATAATAATTAATGTTTTCAAAATTACTTGATAACCTAAATTGATACAATATTTAGAAGAATGGTTATTTTGTTAATTTATAAACTGATTCATATTGATGGATTGAAACTATAGATGTTATAATGTAATACAAACATATCGTATTATTCTAATCTTCATATATTTGTACTTTATCAAATTCGATAAACAAAAACATTCTTATCAGATTTTCCAAGTCTGATTAAAACAAGAAAAATACTTATCTATAAGTAATAGACTGTTCTTCAGTATTAACGTCGTAGTGATCGTTTGATGTTGGTAGTGATAATAAGATGTTAAATATAAAATTATATATCTTTATTGAGAGAGTGCATCTTATTTATGAAATTTTACATGTTTATAGTAAATATATTGAGAAATAATAAATAAATAATAACTTTTATGTATAATAATAAAAGAAAATAAAACTATAACTACTAATAACTTAAAAATGTCTGAGAAAGATGTTTTTTTTTTAATACTTTTTTATTTAACTAGTGCGTACTGTAATATGATTAAGTTTGTGGAAAGTGATTTTATTTACAATTATAAATATTGAATTACAGTGTCATTAGATGCTATTTATATTTGTAATAATCATTTATATGGCATTACTTAGTGTTATTATTATAATATAAGTTATTAGTGACACGTTTTTTTACTAAGAGTGTATAAAATCTAAATAGTGGCTTAGCTGGAAATTTTAATTAAAAATCAATTGGGTGCAAAATTTATATGAAAAAAAGAACAATATAAGTTAATGTCAAGTAAACTGATAGTATCATTATACATATCGAGTGTGTAAAAATTTTGGGCCTCTTGTCTAGCTGGGCCTTCGTGCTTTGCATGAGTTTGCTATGAAATAGCTACGCCACTGTGTGTAAACTATACTCGTATGTTTGATTTAACGATATTGTGACTTACTCGTCCATCTTTAAAATGGATCCGATATTCAACCAGTATGATATCTTACTTAATTGGATGGGATGCGTTCCTATCGCTGAATTTGCTAAAATACAGGTAAGAATTAGTATGCAATCATTAATTGTGTAAAAATTAAATTTTGTTTTCAGTCAAATTATATATCAGGTATAGGAGTGAAAATTCAATACGCCAATAAAATATTAGTTTGTAGCTACGGCACAGTTATTAGATTTTAGTGTTTTGAGAAAGAAAAATTATGTTATTATTAGCTATACACACACACACACACAGACATATATGCAGACGTCATTCACAGCAATTGAAATAACACTGAATTGAACTTGAAAATTGGCCAAGTAAATGATAGTATAAAGTAATAAATATAAATACTGTCTTTTACAAAAGGAAACCATGCACAACTACAGTATAAAAAACAATGTATACGCACGAAGTATGAAGAACAATCGTTGAAAGCATCGTTAAAAAAATAAACTTCCAAAAGTATCTGGAAAAAATAAATATTTAAAAAAAAATGGATTTTTTTTATTATGGACCGATGTAAATATATTTTGCAAAAAATCTCAGATGGCGATGATGTTTAATCTATTTTTAATAATATGTGATTTTTATAACTGTTATACGTGCTTAGTATCTCTACTGGGCATGTCTACTAATAGAATTGTATTAATGTACAAGTCTGATATGAGAGTATTATTATTTCTAAATTTTACAAAGGGTTGTATAATCCAAGTCAAATTTAGCAAGGTGTCTGCACCGACCTATCTGAGCTTTTTCCAGCTCATTCCTGCATATAAAATCATCGTTTATGTTTTGTTGTGAGACAAGTTGAGAGGGGTATTTTTGTGTAAATATTCTAAATACTAACAATTAAAAATTATATCTATCAACTTTCATTACATAACCTTCGGTGTCAAAATATTGACTTCCATATTAGCAGTAGCTAATGAGATTTCCATACTAATGTGCTCTATTGTCGATTTACTTTAGTTTGATTCGTTCGTATCATATAAATACAAATCTAAGATTTTATCATAAAAAACCATCGTGGCATGAAATGGTGCATGTTGACAATATTGCGTGTATGATAGTGATAGAAACATAAACCAATAGATACAGTAACTATATAAAAAAGACATCGTGAAATAATTGCAATAACAATTTACTAAATTTTCCTGTAAAGAGTGGATGGTCGCTGGACAACATTATCATACTATGATGCTAACGATTTCTTTAAATTAAAGTCTACGTGTATACAGCAGTAATTTTCATAACCTTTATAGTTTTGTTCGAGTTAAATCAAAATAAATGATACGTATATTTAAGATTAAATAGTTGAAAATAATTCTATATATCTAACTGTATTATAAATTTTATATAGGTCAATTTATGAGTAATCAAAATGCTAATTATCATGATAAATGTATGTTTAAAAACTCAATATTATAATAAAGCAAGCTTAAAAAACATTCGAATTCTTGAGTATACTAGTTTCTTCGAAGATAGGACCCGGTTTTAAATTAAAAATGTCCTAGAGCTTATTTTTGGGTTAGAGCTTACATGATTGCGGGAAAATGCAAAATGACAGAACAAAGTCTTACGTTCTCGTGTAAAAGAAAATAATAATTATGTAAATTCATGTTTGTATTAATCATTTTGATTTATTTATTTATTAATATAATATAATATTATATAGAATAAACTAAAATGTAACATCTAAAAAAATCAAAATAAACATAAAATCCAGTCCAGTTATCATTTCGTCCTCTACTAGAATATTTTTCATTTTTTACTTTGTCTTATTTTCGGGATAGGGGTTATATTAAAGCCATCATTAAAAATCATGATAGGGTTTATCTTTAGAGTGGGTCTTATTTTCGGAAAAATACGGTATTTTATTTTTATTGTGTTTCTAAAGGCGCGTGTTTCAAGCTTCTAAAAGTTTATAACATATGATTCTGTCATCCTCTACAAAATGTCCAGAACAATATAATCTAATGACAGAAGAAAGGTTTCATTGTTTTAAAGGTTCTCTTGTTGTATCATGACCCTGATTTTGATTTTTCCATGAAGGTTTTGATCTTTCTAAAAACAGCGGCTTAGATGTATTTCCATTATTTTATCTGCAACACCCTTATTGACCCAAGAATGTTACCTACTCTTACCTTATTTTATTATTACCGCTTATCTAATACATAACACTCAAGTTTTTATATTAAATTTTGTTTGTTTTGTTTAATGGATAACATGAAAGTTTACGTATCGATCATTCACAATTTGTTTATTTATTAAACTTATTAGAAAAAATAAAAAACGTGATTGATAAATGTATTAACAAAACTAAGTAATGAAACAAACATTTTAAATGATGATCGCAGATCAACAACTGGCAGCAAAATTATCATTCACTTTATAGAAGTCTATCGCATCATAGCTATTTGTATACAAAAAATATATTAGGAACAAAACTGAAGCATTAATAATTTTACAAAAAAATGTTCGAAGAATTATTTAAGTAGTCAATTAAATTTAAATTCACAATTTAAAAATTGCAGAACTTTTTCAAAAGTAATATCGTTTAATCGGCAGCGCGCCCACCAGTTAATCGTTTTAAAACTGTGGACCGCGCGTGTATTTTCAAACAATATCATATTTATTATTCATATTTTATTTAGAGCCAGAATATGAAACTAATGAGAAGTTCTGATTACTCTAAAATATGTAAAAGAAAATCGACAAAACTTTGATAAGTTGGATAAACCAATCAACTGCTAAACAATGTTGTTATTTCATGTAATGCAAAAAAACGTAATTGCGTTTCTCAGGTTTTGAGAAAACGGTGTTTGAAGTTTTAAGGAATTTTTAAATATTTCTCAAAAATCAAAAAACAACTGCAATATACCAATGTTTTTTTCTGTAATCAGTATGTATAAGTATGCCACGTTTTATCTAGCCATGTAAGAGTAAAATAACTGTTTTACATTCAAATGATATTAATATTTGTTATAATTGCAAAGAAACATATAGAACAATTACAGCAAAATTAGATAAATAGCAGATGTAATCTTTAACAAAATAGATGAATTCATGGATAATTCATGAATTCATACATTTTTAAATCAAAATCGCGATTTTCGCACATGTGGGTCTTTTGCATTACATGAGCGATAAATCTGTTCTAATAATAATTATAGTAATAATAGCAGTTAGTAGGTTAAATATATAATTTTTATGTTTATTATATACGTAGTAAGCTTACGTTTAATTTATTCATACTGAATAAGTTCGTTTCATTTTGTTGAGTAATAATTTTATAAAATACTTGAGGAGTTTTTAAGTTAATTGTTTATTGTCGGATGTACGCCTTATACTCGTATGTACAACAGGTTTAACAATTAGTATTAACTCTTGGGTTTTCATTGCTTTCGCCAATAATTCAATATAAATTACCGCGATAAGATGATTATTTATATCATATAACTTGGCCAAATTTGGTTTCTCATTTTCATTGAAAACACTGTGTTCGTCAAATCATTGTTTAGTTAGCTTCTACGCTCGAATACAACGGTGGCCTAATTGGATGTTGTTAAAGCAGTACACCCATGCTACGAACAAAGCATGACGTTTTGCAAAACGTGTTCTTATATAAAGCCGAAAACAATTCAAAACAAAGTTGGTGTATTTATTAATTATCAACATTTCGTTAGCTAAATGAATTTAAATACAGCTGTTGTTTGAAGACAATTAATAATTCACGTACATGTTTATAATTATTATAATTCAAATAAAATCTTAAACAAATAAACATTAATATAAAAATAATAAACAGTTCCATAACGTGTTAAATTAAATCAATTTTTTTATTCATATCTATAAATATATTGATACAATAAAATAATTTATTTTGTAAAAAATGAGTTGTCAATGTTGTTTTGCTGAAAACGTATTGAAACATTTTCTCATATAATTTTACTTATTTAAAAAAATATTTAACAAAAAAGTGGATATTTTTATAATTCATGAATACAATATTGAATATGTTTACTTAGTGTTTTTAACTAAATGTGCTATTATATAATATATAACAAATATTTAAATTTTATGGTGTAAGATTAATTATTGTGAACATTTTTACAATTATAAATATTTTAAAAATATTGTTGCAAATTTGACTTAAAATAAAATTGTACTAGGGTTAATATAATAAAAAACTCCACGCAATAAAATACATAATAATAATAATTTCATTTAATATTTCAGTGAAACCTTTATGATCGCCTTGAACAGGAAACGTTTTGTTGGAAGTATAAGTTCAAAATGCTAAATTAATATAATCCTATTAAAAATTTATACAATAAAATCAGTTGTGAAGTATTTTCTTTGTATTATAACTTGAAACAAAAGTGTCTTATGTCTTATTGAAGCTTAAATAATCAATATCAATCAATATTTTTTAAATTAATTGAAAATTATAATGCTTGATAAACACTCGTTAACTTTGCGTGAATTACGCTAAAAATAGATGATTTATATGACGGCTTCAAAACTCTAAATTTTTCTAAGAAAGTAATCGTATTTAATGGGACTGAAATAATAATTTGATACTCTTGTCAAAATAAAGGTAAAGTAACTTTGATATTGCTATATTAATGTCTTGTTTTCAATGTTACTTATTAAAATAATAATGTTTAGAATAATCATTTTTAGTAATTTTCCTCATGTATTAAACTTAGGCGTCAATCGTGTATTTTGTTAACTTATCTTATACCTCATCGAGTGGCTGATAAGAAATATTATTTATCATCTAGAATTATTATTATTACGAGTAATAAGATTATCAAAGCAGTGGCGTCTCTATTATCTGTAGAAGTGCCGTAGCATAATCATAACGCCTATTGTTAACATCTCATTTATTAAATATAATAATTACATACATTAGTTTCGTACGAATAAAGATTTCCCAGAGCAAATAAAAAATAACATAGATTGAGTGACTATACATATTATATATTAAATATTTGAAAGTAATTCTATTATTACTAGATTAATTTTTTTAAATATGCCAATACCAACCTTTAAAATGTTAACTTTCATCTTTATAACTGAAAAATTAATAATTTATAGATATAGCTAACATATACTATAATCTCCAGTATAAAAGGCTCTCCTTTCGTGTAATATGATGAAGAGTCGGTGTTATAAAAACATCAAACGATTTTTTATTTGACGAATATTTTTTTATTACACGTCAATTTTAATAGTAAATGATATTATTAATATATCTAAATATTTGTGTATTAAAATATAAAAGATCCTATGCCTCCCTTATCTATATATATAAAAATGAGTGTCTGT
>JAPMAE010006241.1:0-10844 GCA_036584705.1 Rhyacophila sp. 25_7
AGATATATATATCATAAGTACATAGAAATATATATATACTTATTAGCTAAAATTTATTCTTATAAATATGAAAAGTTTTCTAATAACATTTTACTTATCAATTTACCATATAAACCAATAGCAGATATATCTTCGGCGATCGGTGTGAGATCAAGTATGCATTATACTTTCGAGTGTGAGATGGTTCAACGCAACACGTCACAGCTGGCAGAGCTTTTCGGTTTTTAATGATTTCGTTCTGAGTTTTCTACGCTTTGTCCGATTTTCCGCACAATGCGTAGAGCCAACTTCATATTATATTAAAGGATATCGGAAAGTGGGCATTTATACGCAGTTGATTTTTTATTTATATACGAGTATATTTTTTATGAAAACAGACAATGCTTCGATTAAAAAAAAAACAAATAACACTACATGTTCTCGTAATACTGTATTATTGTTTCATTACTATCGTATTAAACAATTCTTTAAAACCGTCGTGACCACCCGCGGCACGGGTTCATTTAATGAAATCAAAAAAACAACATTAATTTTAGAATAGCAATATGTTATGTATATTCATTTATGTGTATACATTATTTTTATTTCGCATTTTTGAAGAAGTAAGGTGCACTTAAACATCCTCAAACAATGTTTCAACTCATTACATAATTAGTTACATTTTCCTGGGTAATGCGGCTTGTATGAGTTTTCAGTTTCGTCCGTTGCAGAAAGAAATGCTCTTCACTGTTATAGGATGTCTAAAATGATTGCTAAAGGCTTACTAGTATTTTGTTCATATTAAATATAGAAAACTCGAATATCATTTACAATGATTACATGAGCGTTGAACGTTAGGATACGGATCATAATTATAGTTAATAAAATGTAAACTAAATACAAATTTACTTTATTTCTTCACCTTTTTTATTGAATACATCTAATTAGCTCAATTAGCCATTTCGATATACATACTGGTTAAATCTCGTTATGACAAATTTTGAAATGACAAAACGTTCATTGTGACTTTTCTAGAACTTTTCTAAATTTCCATTCGATTTGAACGAAATAAACATTTAAGTACGAGTTTGTCGTAAATAGTTAATATATTCAGCGCCTATTGATATAAATACTTGTATAATATAAGGATAAGTTTTTTATACAATTTTTATTTTATTCGAAATAAGCATTTTTACGGTCTCACGATGTTTGCAACGACGGGATGTAATTACATTCAGCTATTAAAAAGCTTTGTGAGTTTTTCGCTTTCGGTACGTAGCTTAACACCATTTGAATAGCAGTTAGTTTATTTTCTCAAGTGATTTTTTTCCTAAAATATTGACCGCACGATGGAACCAAATAATATTCAATATTGAGGGAATTCACGTACTAATTATTACTTTGAACTCACGGTATCAATATTACACAATCGGATGCACTCTCTCTGCTATGCGACGGGTTGGAGCTTGGAAATTCAACTAAACTAGTCTTCATTAACGCTTTATCGATAAGATATCATTTGCTGTACTTGCCGCTTCTCAAAGTTATTTCGATCTGCTACAAACTCATCCATTCAATTCCATCTCTTAAACCCATTCAAACATTGTTTAATTTTGACGCTGGTTCGATATATAATATTGTACTAACTAAAATATTTGATTGATGGTTTAAAATAAAAACACATTGTTTTTTGAAACTTTGGGTAAAGAAGTATTCTCATCCCGGATATCCCTATCATACCAATGCGATTTTGTTTTAACGTAGTCTAACCCGAGTTCGACGGACTAACAACCAGACAATATGTCTCTTTAGATGCCGTAAGCGATTATATAATACATTTAGAGAAACAAATAACATAAGAACGTATCATAGCACCAAATTATAATTATCTTTATTTTTAGAAATGCGACACTTCATTCGAACGAGAGTTTTCATTTATTCTAGTTTCTGACATCGGTATAAGTAGTTTTCTGTAATTTAATATGTTTGTCTTTTTTTTTTAAATTAAACAATTAAAATGAGACCCTTATAAACGTGTATGCAAATTTCATCTGGTATTTATGCTAAATATGTATGTTCTTTTCTTTAAAAATATTGCTATCGGCCTCGGGGATATCACTCTGGGGCCTCCCACAAGGTCTGAAAATATCCCATAGTACATGAGAGTGCTCTCTCTCTCTCTCTATCTCTATCTATCAGACAAGATGGGCGGCATTCAGCCAAGACAAAAGCCAACGTGGCTGTTTTTTCTAGATGTGTCTTGGAGGTACCTTGTAAAAGGACTCTTACACACCAGTCAATTTCTGACTGAACATGGCAAACTTGTTGTTAAGCCAAACTGCAGATATAACCAACAAATGGCTCAATACGTTTTGTGAGTGTCCGCTGATGCTTTAATCTTGCGCGAAGCTATTTATCAGAACTCGTTTTCACACGGGACATATATACTCGTAGGGCATGCGAACAATGTATCTACCTTCTTAAAAATTTGCAGCATTTTATGAGGAGCAATTTTGCGCAGACTTTCAAAATTGATTCGTTGGCCTCGTAGTTGAACGGCTGAGCTGGTGAGTTGTCAGCACACCAGATGCACAAAACACCTCATACCACCGAGGTGAACTATTAATTACAAAATTTCTCCTTTTAACTATAGTCTTTGCACTAATATGACAGGATTAAAATCATATGCGGGGAAAAACATTTCATTCAAGCAGGTATCAGGAAAACGACTGCGCCTAATCGTGGTGTACTTGTACTGACTAGTTAGTAGTGAGTCCTCAAAAAACTTGTATTGTTTTCTTATTTGTTTTTGTTTATTTATTTCTAATGTAGGAAGTTCTCATTAAAGATAGATTAAACTATTTCTACGCTTACATAAGTATTGAAATTCTAATAGGAACTGGCAGATTTAACTGTGCACCATACTGATGCATTTACGAGTATACTTCTTGTTTATGGAAGGAAGGGGCGAGTTGCCGTCACGTTATGCTGATTGGATTCGGTTAATCAAGATGAATTTACTTACGATACGATGAGAGTCGAGTATGTTATCATCCTACTGCCGTCCGCATATTTGCTCGCGCTATTGCTCTTTGCTGTCTTAATAGGGCTTTTCACTTTCTACTATGTATTTGTCTTCGACTTTTATCAAATAATATGTTTATGTAATTTTATAATATTTGTGGTAATAATCTAAGTCAACTCTCAACTGCCATGCTTTTCAACACTCTTTAGTTTTGCTTATTTTTTTAAAATTATAAATTTAATGTTGTAAATATTTTATATTACAAAATACGTACAATTTTTCTTTTTTTATATTTTCAACAGTAAATACAATATTCGTCCATTATAGGATACTCGCGAATCCTTTGTCCAAATTATTCGAGAAATCTATGCATACACATTTCAGACTAATTTTATCGTTCTTTGTAGAACGACGTAAGCGAGTCTCTTTTCTAACGTTTTATATAAATGTGATAAAATGTTGGAATAATATAGGCTTCGCTTCCTATTACTAGTATTCTTCAACCATATCATGCTTCTTCACTAGAGTATATAGATACCATATGTTGTCAATCTTCTTTCATCCTCGTGTCATCCAGTAATTCCGTCTAATATATCTCGTATATATTATAGATATTTAACAGCCTCTCGGGACGATGGACACCGGTTGGCTTGAAAATAGGTACGAGTATACCTGGTTTAGATGCGATTTAAGCATAAGCAGCACCACGTGGCCAGGCTAAGCCCGACTTTTCATTTTCCTTTGAACGCGATGAGAGGCTAAATGGTTCGTTTTCTTCTCACATCATTTCAGTCGTTATGGTGTTATGCTAACGATACTCTCGTTATTGACCGATCTTTTAATATGTGAGGATAAACATATTCCTATTACAACATTTACTTTATATAATATATGCATTCATTAATTCCGCACGTTTTTATTTTTATTGTTTTAATGAAGTATTAGTTTATGATATAGTATATACGACTTTTGTGACAACCCTGCCATCCTGGTTCTTATTATTCCAAGCATTCATAGAGGAGATCCTTCGGCGGGCGATTGTTTTCTCTCTTATGTAGTCGTCGACAAGCTTCGGAATTAGAATTAAAACAATTTATATAAAATTAAGGTTCTCCATATACGTACCATTATAATATACCTATACTCCCTTTTATAAACGAATATATTATAAACATCCTATCAATAGTTAAATTATGTTTATATGTTTTTTTATAGAAATGCAGGTTTACAAACACTTGTCACATCCAACCAGTTTTGTATTTAAATATCTCCACAGATAAATTTATGACAATATTACTATTTATCAAATTCCGATGTAATCTTAAATAACTCTAGGGCGTAGTCTACATCACAACCTCCAATATTCCGGAGCAATTCAAACCCCTACACATTTTAAATAATTTGCTTTTTTATACATTACAATCTAATTCATACTCTGATTACAAGTAGTAAAATAGTACATATAAATACGAGTATACAAGTATTTAGCGCACCAGTTCAATTCCCATCATGCGTAAGTGAAGACATTTTCACCAAGGATCGATGTTCTAATCGATTTAATATAAGGCATCGTGATGACATGTAATACACAGCCATGCAATGCAGTCGTAAGTGGTGTTTTCACTTCGAATGTTAATATGCTGATCATTAATTTATTCCATATTCTCAAATTTATGCAAGTACTAAATTGATTACAGAAAGTATTATTACATATAATAAAAATGGAAATGGTTTTATAAAGGAATTATTATCTATTTAATTGAATTATAAATGTGTCAAAGGTTATGAACAATATCGTATCAGGTCAATTTTTATTATGTCAAAAAAAATCCCAACAATCGATTGTATAATCAGTGTATATTATCAACCACTGTACATTTTTTTATTAAATAATTTGTGAAATTTTATTTCACAGACGGCAATATGATGGCATGTATTACATAGTCAAGTAGTCGCAAGTACCGCAATCACCTTCAAAGTTAATATAATTAATTAAGTCTGTTATCACTCATTAGCGTTTGAAGGAACTCCAATAGGCACTCGATCCGTCGGTCGTCCCAGAATGAGATGGACCGATAACGTTACTACAGATTCAAACATGTTGAGTGTGAATGACTGGAGAGACAAAGGCCTGTAAGAAGGTTGTGCAGTTGGCCATGTACCTGAATGGAACATAACACTAATTTGTTTGTAATACTCGTTGGTGGAAAGCCGTAATATTGAAATAATTATATATTTTTTTATACTTATTTCCTCAAAATATATTTTCATATCATATTTTAATATGTCAAGACCGATTTCGTTTTATACGGAAGTTAGGTGAAAATGTTGTCGTTAATTATTAATATTTTAATTCTGATCATTATTTGATTCTTCATTATTATATTCGCAGTAAGCAAGTAATTCGCTGCAAAAATATTATTTCATGAACATTGAAAATGTTTTTTTTTTGTGTCTAATAAAAGTGTCTATCACAAACATTAGACGTGTGTGCGTTAACGGATTGCGTACAAATAAAAATAAACAGGCGTGTGATAATAAGCGGCGCGTCTACCTGCCCCAACAAATTAAAAAGTTTTCCCTGTAGAGCACGCCGGTTGTTTGGGAAATATGACTGCATTTAAATTCCGGTTGACGTCTTGCTAAGTAGCGGGAGGAAAAATGAGGCCGTCACGCCCACACTTCTTTCTCGCTTTGCGCCAATAAAAAAAATACGCTCGGCCTGACTTCCCCAGAGTCGTACCCTCGACGTCGTAGACCGAGCACATGGCGTAGTATATGGCCTACTCGAGACATGGACTGAAAAATAATAATTAATTCTAGCCCTTTTAATTATCTCACATAAATTTTCACAGTTTATAAGAAATTATTTGCTAAAATTTCTAATAAAGGATTGGCTTAAACACTTTAAGAGGCTTATGATTGATCTTAATAGCGGAATCTGGAAAATGTTGAATTAATTGTACGCAAGAGACGAGCGTTTTCGAATATGTATTATAATAATTCGGTTGAATTTTACGTTTAATTAAAAATAATTAATATATAGACATAGTAGTGCAGTATTTTTTTCGCTTAACCGATTAAGTGCCAGAAACGAGTTAACTCGTACAATTGAAAACGTCTTTGACTGGACAATTTTGAATATTTTGGATGATTTTAAATATGAATACGAACATGTATTTCTATAATATGATCATTAAAAACAAAGTTATTACAAAGAAACATTCAATATAGTTTTAAAAGAAATATTAAGCTTCTATTTTTGATTAAAAATTCACAGCTTGCTGGGTTGTAACATTATTTCTAACACAGAAAAGCTTAATATGTGTCTTGCATCTTATTACATTTATGTATGTAGTATTTAAGAAGAACGCTACCAATAATGTATGAATTAAACTCACAAAACAGAAAAAAATCGACGACACTCTCTCCGAAGTCAGTGACAGTGAGAAAACACGCGACGATACTCGTAATATGATAGTTGTGAGTATAAAAAATCGTGAATCATAAACGTTTGTTGAGGCCCAGTGAAGGCGAATCTATGACTCGAGGGTCACTTAGTAACTTGCTTATCGTTTTGAGTAGTCAATAAAATAAATATTATTTCATAAATGTTAATAAAATTTTAAAATATTGTAAAATAATTTTCATTTATTATTACTCAAATTGATATTTAACCCGCTTTCTGTAGTTTTGAAGTGTTTAGTTTAAATTTGATCCACTCGAAAAAATGGTTTCTCATCACTGACTAGGCATTATTTGACTTAATTGATATTTTTCTACCAACATGAGTATTTCTTTTTTCTTCTTCAGAAGAGTGAAGAAAACTCTAACCACGTAAAACACTCGTCATATTTGTGAACTCTGTTTCTACATGTTACAAAAGAGGTATATTTCTAATTGTTTATATATTTTAAACTATTTTTTTATTTAAAAATCATTAGAACTTTTTTATGTACGATTTCATGTATCGCATGATATGAGTAAAATAGTGATATTATTAAATTGTTCTTATAATATGTAGATTTTTTTGTATACAGTTAATGGTTGGTTATCATCAATGTTTTACAATTAATAATGTGACGTTTTATCTAATTGTGAGAATATTATTATCACTTATTTAAATGTTATTGATATTTTTACGAGAATTTTATATATATTATATATAAGTATATACATGTATAATCGTGTATATCTCGAAAATTGCCTTCTGGTGGTCACAAAAATCTCATTCGCACAAAAACTCAAGGAAAATGTAACATACCGTCAACCTTATTATTAGAACCCGCAAAAATATACCCAACGCTGAAGTTTGACTAGCACTCTAGAGAGCACCGAGAAAAGTCATCCACAACCACCTTAGAGAGTTTGAAAAGGGCGACTAATCGTATCGGACCTATAGTGAAATTCTAAGAATAAAAAGCAATCATATCATTTTACTAACAAGAAACATGGTTATGTGTTTACCGTTACAGAATAAAGTCGAAACATTTTCGTTGATTCTACTGCTTCGACCGAACAGCACCGCATAAATGCGACTAACAAAAAATACCTTGAATTTTCGAATTTCAAAACCACGGCTTAATCGTGAAGTAACTAAGTATTTAATATTTCTTTAGATAAGTCAAAAACCGTGACTCTTAAGTACTTTATTACAAAGGAATCAAGCTTTCTATATGTTCATTTACCGACTGAAAAATTTTAAAGGCGGTACCATATTTATTGGTGCCAATAATTTTTAAACAGAAATACACACTTAACCGAATATTATCATAATAGGGGTTATTTTTTCGAACACATTGTAAAAACAAGTATGTACTGTTATGATGATAAAACTTTTATTATTTCATATCACTAGTACAATTTATTTATGTTCCTGGCCAACTCCACAAGCGCAACCCTGACTTCTCTATATCAAGCTTTCTCCCTTTAGTCGTTGATATTTAGTATTTTTTAATTTCTCGTTATGTTAAAAGCTAATCATCTTCTTCTGACTACTTCAATTTTTTCAAAAGTTCAAGATCCATCTCACCTAACAACTTAAACCTGTCACTGGTCACTGAGTCGAATGTTCTCAAGATATGAATGATGTTTTTGAATATTGTTCGAAAAGCTCCGAGTTGATATTGCTATAAAAACGATCAGGATAAATTCTGAGAAATTATCGTCTTTATACTAGCATTTATTTTATATTTAATGTTTGACTCTCTTACGGACATTTATCGATAATATGTTAGGCCGTTAGGGCAACGGGCTATAAAACGTCAACAAGACTTATCTTGTTGACTTTTTTTCAAAAGAATTAGAATATACCTAGAAGTACTTAATCTGATCAGCCAAATAATCCTTAGTTGGATTTATGTGTTTTGGCAGTAATAAAATATTCAATATAAAGTTAATATGTGGTGACATTTTAATATTGCAGAAAAAGCACAAGGAATATGGCTAAGCTTGTTTTACCAGATGATAGAGCGTGCAAATATCTACCAAACTGCATTATTAGGTAAACACAGTCATTTTTCGACAATATATAAAATAGTTTACTATAACTCGTATGTCTAGATGATTACGCGTGTTTTTAATAGTGTATCGTCAGGTGATATTGTATACGTAGATCGTATTTTTTTTCGGTAATTATTTCTTCCACCAGTTATTAGGACAAATAAGCATAGTAAAAAGTTCTCATCGTTCTTAGTATCAGGGAAACCTATCTTCCCTTATTCTCGACTGCTGCAAAAATTTAATTCGCGTGTATCCATCACTCACGCTCCGAAAACATTTTTCTAGCGAGAAAAAATATACACATACCCCTGTCAGAATAGAAAAAAACACGTTTGCAAAAGTCCACATTTCCTATTTGCACAAAAAATGGGGAAATACTATTTTGAGAGTTACACAAACAACAATGGCGGTCCCGCGCGTCTTTTTTTGTTTTTAATATTGCTACGAAGTGAAACATTTTTCACCGGGCAAAAGCACGCGTTTATTGTCTCACACAATATGAGCGGAAGAAAAATTTACCCCGCCATCGACGAGTACTGTCTGGGGAAAATGCTGGCCAAAATAAATAACATGCCGTGAAAATACAACGAAAATTGTTAAACGGCATAGTTTTTCTATTTTACGCAACCTACTTTTCAGTGCTGGCTTTGTCCTAAAACAATAGATACTCGTAGGTACTTAATTTAATTCTATACACCCACGTATAAGGTCGTATTACTCAGTGAATACGGCTAACTACGTAAAAATCACTATTTAAGGTTTTGTCTACCCTCTTTACGATATTTGAACATCTTGAAGATTATTTATATGGCAAATTTCTTTAAGTTGTTTCAATAACATGCATGATGTTTATCATAACATTTCGAAACAAATAACTTTTACGATATAATTAAATATAGTCTAACTAGATCATAACGAGTATGAGAGGATTGACGTAATTTTCTCGATAAATTCGCTAGTTACGAATACATCAGTTTATGGTATAAGGATTTTTTAACCGTATCCGCTTCGACGAAGCTTATGGATCTCCACAATGCGAGAATTGTTTTGACAAAGTAATAATTGTCAGTTATTAGCTCGACCAATTTGATCCATGTCTTGGTTTCAACTGCACATAAAAAAATCATTAAATTTTTGTGCGATTCGAATCCTTGACCCTCGACTCGTGAGTCGGATGCGCTATCCACTCACGTGCGAGGACGACATTTTTAAAGATTTTTAAAATAAATAATTATATTTGTTAGTGCTATTAACATCTTCTCGCCACGATCATCACCAATGAATAAAAAGGCAGCTCCGTCATTGAATTTTAAGTGATCTGCCTACAATCAATTGTTTCAAAGTTATTAGGATTTTAGAAATACAAAAAAAGTCCAATAATAGATATTGGAATAGGGGTGGTATCGACGCACTATTGCTAAACAACGTCATATATCTGAAAGGACAAGCGTAAATCATAATTCGACGCGTAGTTTTAAGATTTTACGGGAATACACGTAATTTAAAATCATTATAGAAGTTTGCTTAATACAACGGTGATTTCATTTTGTTCGTTCTCATATTGATTCGACTGTAGTATCAATTATTGAAAATAATTGATTTTTTATTCGAATTTATCTGGAAATTTTACCCATATTTCCGTTATATTCAATAAAAGTCTCATTATTTAAAAGTCGTAAAGAATAAAGGGTAAACTCTAATTTTTGTTGCAAATTTTCATTACACGAATTATTCTGATCACACATAAAAATGTTATCATTAATAAGTTAAGGTGATTTCAAAACGATAGTATTTTCATGAACTCTTTGATCTAAGAATTAACAAGTACATCGTTAAAACTTTTAGCCGTCATTGAATTCAAACAAAATATATTTTTTCACTGAAGACATTTTGATAAATGTTTGTACGAAGTCTTATCGACAACCATGTACTCGTATATACTGAAGCTCTGGTCATTGTTCTGTACGAATTGCACTTGAAATACTCTTACATTACGTAAATGTTAACGTGACGTGAAGAACGAACTCGCGAATCGTAGATTTAATTTTCTGAACATAAAATATCTCTCACTTCAGATAATATACTATTTCAAGTTTATGAAAACGCGTATTCATCGGTTTAACTTTATTTTCTGTTGAAATGTGACCAAATCATATTTTTCTCTACTCTGTATTTTTTCATGCAATAAACTACTGTTGCGTAGAGGCGGTGAACGGTCGGCTTAAATGTTCGGGCCTAATTTGAGTGTCAATCACTATGAACGTTCCAACCCCTTACTGCTCACCTTTCATCGGTTTCCTTCATTATAGGGTGGATTATTCAAGCATACATTAATAGG
>JAPMAE010006244.1:0-10118 GCA_036584705.1 Rhyacophila sp. 25_7
CGTCACCGACTCGAGCGTGACGGTTCACTTTCATTCACCGTTCAGAAAGAACGCAAAACGCGCATACGGAAGTTTTCACTTCAAAAAATGATAGGACTCAATTATCGAATCATAATTAAATATTTATATAGCGAGAAATATCGAAAATAAAAGTTTAAATTTATGAATATTTATGAAATGACGGAATCTAAACTAGCTAGCTTAGATCATTTATCCGGTATATATAACGAATTTCAAAGTATTTTATAACCCGGATAGATCGTAAGTGTCAAAAACATATGATGACAGTTATTTTAATTTGAATTGCTTTTGTATATAGTTAGATGTCATAATATTATAAAAAATTGAAAATATGGAAAAATACTGCGAGTATACACGTAAATAAAGTAAAAAAAAAGAATGAATAAAATTATGAATTACGTAAATATCAGATATTTTTTTAGAACACAATTTTAAAATTAGTAAATTAATTACGATTAATTAATTAATTAGAGCATGATGTGTAGAATTATTGTAAGTAAAAATTATTAAAACACTAAGAGTTCTGAATAATACAATTAAAAAGTGCTTAGAGCTTTAAATAAATATTATCTCCAAATCTATCATTCAAGATTTGTATATAATATATGTATGCTAAATAGTGTAATTATTTCAGATAAGTTGACATTACGAACTGTCATTTTCATCTCTTGTTTATATGGCGGCAAACCGGCTGTGTGTCTGTCCCAATTCCTCTGCGCCGAAAATAATTTCGAATTCAAATATCGAACAGCTGCAACGCCCCTTCTTGCGCGATGCACCACCCTCTCCCACTCTGACTCCCTCCCACTCCCACTTGTCTCGTCTAAGATGTCTCGTCCCTCTCTGACGCTCATGTTGGCAGAACCGCTTTCCCGGGACCGAAATGTAGTTGAGTTTTTCTCCACTGGCGCTGCCTGCGCGTCTACCGCAGCACACCTAGCGAATCGCTCCAACACTTTCTAACGATTTATGCAGGAATTTCTTTAAAAGAGATTATAAGATATTTATTTAACGGAGATTAGGTATAGTCTCGTAAATTATCTTAAATGTCCCACAGGTTTCGTATTATTTTTTCGTGCCCGCGTCTTATTTTTTACGGCCGTTTGGGCATTTAATATGAATGGTTTAATAAACAACCTCCGACTGAAACTTTCTGGGAATATTTTTCACTGTTTTACGTATCTTGACAACGTTATTTAAATTTGACATTGCACAATAATTTGTATACATTCTGCACATTTGGTCAATAGAAATTTCTTCGACAAATTAAATCTTATCTTAAAACCTCGCCATCCCATTGATTTTTATTTCCATTGAAAAATTGTTATTATAAAATGAAATTAGAGTACTGTACAAATAAAATGTACGTGCATATACTATTCTCTTAGTATTTTAAATAACACATAAAATACGAGTTAAAATATTTTAGATGAGGCAAATATATTCCTACCAGGATGTGCTCTCATTCTTGCGTTTTATCTTCAAAACAAATATAGTTTTCTTTTAGATTTTTCAACAGTATTATTTGACATAAGCTTTTTATAAAAATAAAATATATCTTGAATCAATATAATAAAAACTAATCATTGATATAATTTCTTTCAAATATTTATACATTTAAAGTAATAAATTAATATATATGTACAATACAAATATTTCAATATAAAATTACACACTGAGTTTTGTGACGGAACAATTATATAACAAAAGAAGATAATTTTTAAGGTTTTTACAAAGTAAAAAAGTCTTCATTTAACAATTTTCTTTTGTTATTGTTAACCGCAAATAATTTAAGTAGTACTTTTAGCATAATACGGTAATAATTAATTACGACATCAAAATAAATAAAAATAGTTCTGTAATCATTAAAAGTATTATTATTTATTTGATTTTGCTAATATTTTAAGATACAGGGTTGTCCAATTGCAATGTCACATGCCAGGGATCAAAAAGAAAATCAAATTGATAATACATGCATTAATGACAGCATAGTTTATCAAATTATATTTCATAAATTAATCGAAAACTATAATTTAATTATTTATATTCGATATTTAATTATATATATTTAATGATAATATTTGGTATATTCAAAGTTAGACATAAATCATTTTTTATATACATACGAGTATCTGAAATATTTTGCTAATCATATCTGATTAACCAATAAAAAACATGGTGTTGCCTAAGCATTTCCTAGTTTCGATAACTCAATATAAATAACATTGAATCTTGTCAAAAGTACAGTTGCTTCATCAGTAATAAAAAATGTTTATAATGCAGCTATTGATAAAGAAAAGTTGTTCAAAAATTTACTCTCCACTCTCTTGTTATCATTTGGCATTCGGTAACGAAATTAATAATTAATATAACTGTGCCTTGTGGTACCAAATATCAACCGAAACTTTATTAAAACATACTTTAGACTACTAATTATGATTATTATCGTATAATTAATATATTTATTACTTAGAAAAGTGTCAATCTAACTTCAATTTATTTATCGAAACTATTAATAGAAAGACGAATATAGTTATGATTTGGAAAAAAACGCAAACTTCACATGAATCCTATGATTATCTGATTACCGAAAGCAATTTAAATTATCTAGCATGCAATTTCAAAAGCTACCAACAATAAATGATATCAATTATGCCTAAAAATATGTGCATATTATATAGTATTTATAATTGATATAAGAGGCAAATTTATTCACCATATATATAATATTGCGAATTAAATTACCAATCTTAACACATTTTTCTTCCAAACATTTTTTTCTTAAAAAAATCGAAGCAACGTTTAAATTTTTTATATCTCGAAAAACTTACATTCAATTAGTAATTTTCTATTTTTTATGTAGTTTGATATGTACAAATGACATTTAAATACAAATATCATATATTTACATCATGTATATGTCAAAAAGTAAATATATATATATAGGTTTTTATAAATACATTTAACAGAGATAATAAAAACACGTGTACTGTCATGTGTCGTTAATGATAAATTATTTGTTAAATTAATTTAAAGGTTTTATACATGTTGTGTTATCTGAGACTTAAAAAAGCCAGAAAATTTTAGATCATAATAAAAAAATACAAAATTGTTATAAGAATTTTAATATATGACTCTAAAAACGGAGGTTGATCAAATATGCATATATAAAAAAAAATATATATACTTAGCATTTTGTTTTCAATGTGATCGAATTTTCCGAGCAAAGAAAAGTGTGACTAAATTCCATGTTCAAATGAAAAATTTGTATTCGCGAACACGTGAGATGCTCTCGCATTAACAAGTCTCTACTCGAGACTGCCCCGTCCTTGTGTACACATCTCGGGGCGAAACTTGTACGGCAGGGGTTGCGAGTTTTGCCGCGTGCCACGCCCTACTGCCAAATGTCAGCCGGTTTGACCGCACCGCTGCTTTGAAATCTCGAGTCAACGGTCAAAGGTAGCGTTGCAATCGCTGCCTTCTACTTGCATCCTCATCAGTGTAGGAATAAAACGATATAGTAAAATTATTTACGTATTTGTACAATAATAAAACACAATATTCAATGATCTGCTATCATTTCATAATATTTGGTTTTCTTGTATTTCTTTTAACCATATTTACTCCAAAATGAATCATACGAATCTTCATAATATGAAAATTGGTTTAGCAGATTTTTTACGAGTAATAATTGTCAATTAAATGCACATGAAAAAAACATAATAAAATGCCTATTTTGCGATTAACTTACAATACGGTTTCAAATTGAAATAAGTACAAGGATGTATTTTAAACTAAGCTTTTTAAATTATTTCCGACGTCTTCCGAAAAACAAGGGGGCGTACTGATTTTACTTACTCCAGGGCGGTGAATATTTAGCTACGTCACTAGTTCTAAAATTAATAAAAGTATCTATTGAAATATATGTCAACATATTATTTATGTTTGAACTTTTCATTCTCTAACGAATTTGTTTTATGTGCATATGCGTCCGATCAAAATTCGCTTTGAAGACGTATAGACGCATATATACTCGTATGTCAAGCACTAAGCAATAAAATACTCATATATATTATTGATGCTTCAAATAAACATTACACAATAATAGTGTCGCATACATTTAATACAATTCAAAATTTAAAACAAAATGAATGAATAAACTTTCACCCAATTGTGCGACACTAATTAAAAAAACTCACTTCTGGAAAGATTAAAAGATTTTTTTGCATACACTAGCTATAAAAAAGTGTTTTTCTTTCACTTATTATTTATTAATTATCTAACTGATACTAAAACCTACGTGGAAATCATCAACACACTTTTTTTAAATTGCCTAATAAATTATATAAGCGAGTGATACATACTTTAACGCACTATTTGCAGGGCTATGCTTATAAAGCTGTATACGAGTATGGAAATAAAAAACTATCTTGTTTCTTCAAAACTGTATTGTGTAGCTTTTTTATATGCATGCTCTACAACGGGCTTTGTTTGATTTTCCAAGGGTTGAAAAATACCTCCTTGTCTACGCATTGTTTTCAAAAAGTACCTGAAAAGTATACGTAGCTACTTAATTGAAATATAGATACATATAGCTGAATATACTCGTAGCATTACTCTATTTGTATTCTTTTCAGTTTGGTTAGGCGTACTTTATTTTTGTTCTGTGAATATATTTACCTTTATAAAGTTGTATTGTAACAAAATAACAACGTACATTTTTCTTTCCTCTTAAGTTTGTATTTGTAATCAGCTACTGTATTAAACCTTTGACTCTCAGAAAACTAGATAATTGTTTATATATTTATAATATATTTGGAGCAAATATATAAATCCAAAATCAATGCCGTAATAATATTATAACCTATAACTAACTCGTAAAAAATAACTGTTAATAAAAATAATTAAATGCAAAAGGGCCGTTACTTTGATTGTCTATGATTGATATATTTTTAATTATATCCTATTATATCGATAATATGAGTGTGGCGTTAAATGTTGGTAACCCGCAATGAAACAGTTCTCTAATAATCGTAGTTAAAAGTTTCCTACATATATAAAATATACTGAAAAAGTATTATTTTTAGGTACCTATGGAATTTTCAAAATAAATAATTTGAACGAGGTGTGTAAAATGGTTGATAAATAGGTTAAACGTCGAATAAAATGTAATTCTACCTAAATGTGCGTTACCAATGTTCTACACCATACATACCCCTTCTATGACGCATGAATTTTCTTATTTTTGTCTATCTGTATTAATAGTGCGTCTTATATTTGATGCCTTCTTACCAAGTTACTGTTGACTAACGAGAAGCTGCATGTATTTGACCAATACCTTGCAATCAGGAGATAAGGGTGAATCAGCGGTCTTTGTTGCTTAGTTAAGATATAGTCGTCGCTCAGTCACGTTTGAATGCGATAGTTTTTTCATAACCTATGTCCCTAACTTCAAATTCTTTACATGTTTTTTTATGTCTGGCTTACGAAAATAAGCATATCTGAAGCAGTAAGATTATACCAGTTTTGTGTACTTATTTACACAAAAAGTATTTAAAATATCAAGTCTAATTTTAACCGCTCTAGATTATTTCAGTATATATTATGGAAATGTATAAATCTTCCTTCAAAAATTAAAAAAAAAAATATTTCAATAGTTTTTATGCCTTCTGAAAAGTGTTTGACAAAATTATGCCTGTGAATTATCCATAAAAAGTTACCCTTTTATAAATTATAACCTAACTTGATCTTGATAAGCATTTATAGAACTTTTGCTTTTCGATATAATCAATAAAGCTTGGATTGTTTGAGTGGTCATCTATACAAGTACTATCCTTACTCATCGCTACTTGACTTGGGTGATAATACAAGAAAGGAATTATTATACATAGATATGATAAATGTTTCACTAATATATATTTTCGACATATTGATATAAATAAAATGCTTATAAATATGTAGAAAGCGGAAACTAGTACAAGTAAATTTCTCTATATTTTGTAAATAGAATAGATAAGCAGGCAATTAACCTATAAATTACTATTCACCTCTAAAATGGCTGAATATTTTATTTAAAAGCGGATATATGAATATAAAAGAGCGTTTCATGTCAAAATATTATAGAATATTTCTCTTGCCGACAGTAAATTCTTTTAATAAGAACATTTGATTTTAAGTGAATCTAAAAATAGAGTGTTACAAAATAAAATATAATACATACGAGTGTATAACTTTTCATCAATTTCAGATACAATACTTTTGATTTTTTATATCCGTAGGTCCACTTTTCATAATCATCTTTTTATGATATATACTGAAAAAAAGTAAATAGCTAAAATAATCATTATATTGTTATTAGCCTGAATCAAGAAGGTTGTCAAATTCTGTGGTCTTCTTCAGCGTTTTATACAGTAAATGTTTTCTTTAAGAAGAAATTAGATAGTCCTTTATTTTTTTTATTTAAAATATAACTGAGTCATACTTAGTAGGTAAATAGGTACAGTATATTTAACTAGCAATCCGAGGGTTGCGGACTTGAATGCCGCAGTTATCATAGAACTATTTAATTGTTTTTTCATTATTTTTGTAGCCAAAAAAATCAAATTAGTTGAGTTACTAAATAACAAATATTTCTTGTAAACAACAACTATTAAGAATGGAATACAAATGGGATCTTCACTGTATGAAAATCATATTTTGTCCATCTCAGAGCAGACATAGAACTAATATGAATACTGAAATACTGAAGTTTTTCTAGCTTTAAAAAATAATATTCCGTGAGTTACTATTTGACATTGGTGTACGGCGAAGATAATTTGAAATATTTATGAAGTTGTGATGTAATGCATTAATTTGTATACGCGGTTGCAACAAAAGCTTTTGAAATGCACATATTCGTTCTTATCGTATGTATACAAAAGGTTAATAAAGTAAAAATCTTTTCGGCATTTTGACATTTGTTTAATTTTGTCTAAATTAGATTTACTGAAAATTAAATGAGTAATGATTTTAAAATAGTGTTTTTGAAATATCGCCTATCTTTCATATTTCAAATACCAGTATATTTTACTAAATTTTCATTGAATATAAACAAGATGATTTTATTATATTTTGATTTTATACCTATTTCAAAGTCTCAGTGATAAAAATTTCTCTCATTTTTAGAGACTTACTTACTGATACTTTTTATTTATTTCAGTCTTTTTTGATGTATTATGGACATAACAAATTAATGGTTCAACGCGTTTATAACGATAAAAAATAAACAAAAATTAAAAAAACAGCAACCCAAAATATGGTTATATTTAAAGAAGTCTACCGGTTGAGTTTAACAGACACCGTTATTCAAAATTAATTCAACAAACAAAATTCGCTCAAACTTAATGTCACTTAATTGAATAAAACCGATAGCCGATATAAGTACATTAATCATAGTTATGGCCCTTCGTGTACTACTGGCAGGTCAGTTATATATTTTGGTATGAAAAAACCGATACTCTCGATTTCTCAGGTAGAATATTAGCCAGAATTGCAGAATTTTCATCAACACCACGCCTTAGTAAATAAACGCACGGATAAGTAAAGATTTCTTCTAAATGACAAATTACAATAACTAAGTATACATACGAGAAAATTAATAATAATTAGATTCACCCTTATAGATTTTTTTATAAAAGAAATAAATACGTATTTTAATGATTTTTAGTCAAAGTCACATTAACATAAACTTGAAATGCACGATGAGCAATAAATTTGTGTTTTATTTTCGTGTTCTGATGATTAAAAAAGTCGAAAAAGTAAAATAATAAAAACTGAGGTTTAATGATTTGTTCTTCTGCATACGAACTTCGAAGGTTGTTTATTTTTCACAATCTAAAGCTACATTTCGATAATAATTCGGCATTCGGCTTATTTTTTTTTGATAGAGCGTTTATTTAATTGGCCACACTGTGATTCTTAAATAAAATCACTTTTCAAATAACTGAAGGTTTAGTTTTTTGCCTAAACAGGGTCGATATTAATTTATATGAGATCATTAAAATAAATAATTAATTAATTATAAAAACACAACATTATTTTAATATTTGAAACCACGTTTATTCATTTGTATATAATAAATAGTCATATGCTTTGACATGTTAATTATTGGTTTAATTCGTTCGGTTCAATTTCTGGCTACCAAACCATTTAAAAATACGTACTTATTTGCTAGCTAAAGAGTATGAAGCCATCATTTATGGACAAGCAATATATTGAATAATCATGCGGAACTGAACGTTCAATTCTCGTGTCATATTATTATATTTACGACAATATATCATCTGTATACTGGCAGAAGGCGTTAACTCAAGTAGGAATGTTTTGAGAAAATTAACTTTTAAAATTTGTGTCTCTTACATACATATAACGATAATTTATGCGATGGTGACTGAAACTGTAAGTCTTATTATTTTTTTTTACAGAATTAAAATATACCTAAAAACACAATCTGGTTATTCAAATAATATTTAGTTGGTTTAATGTGTATTGCCAGCTAAAATATTTTCAATATTCACTTAATAGATAGTGACATTTCGATATTGCAGAAAAGTATAATGAATATGGCAATGTTTGTTTTACCAGATGATAGAGCGTGTTAAAATCTATGAAACTGCATTATTTAGTCAATATGGTGATTTTTTGACTTAACACTTTTTATTAGTATATCAACGATATGCTTATCTATTTTGCTTCAAGTGTTACTTTGATTTGAAACAATTAAAAACAATAAACTTTCATTGAACTTGTAGAATATTTGAGCGTTATTATTGTTGGATATATTTCGAAACTCAATATAATACTGAAGACATAATTTTTAATGTAAATATATATTTAATTTTTAATGTTAATATATATTTAATTATTTTACTTATGATATTAAGGTTTTAACAGTTTTTCATTACTTACTTGCCCGGTAATGTGTTTTTAAAAGTTTCACTGACTAATCCACGACAAAACGAGGTGTGTTACGACATTTTAAGTTCCGCCAAGTTGAACGGCACCGTGGCTTTATGTGAAAATTGCCTTAGTCTAATTGTATCCGTTTTTCATTAGCCTTTGCTTTCAGGTCAAATATCTTCAAGGGCGTACCAAAGAAAAGAGCTTATCTTAATATCTCAAGGAAATAGATTATGCTTATAATTTTATAGAAAACTCAAAAACTTCGAAGGCCACAAATTTTTGACTTGAATTCAAATCGATGTCATAAAAATACACAAATAATAATTTTACTAAGTTATTTCAATACACATAACGGATAAATACAAAAAAACTAACAATATAAATGATATTGTGAGTTATAAATGCTGAGCTAACTATATTGATAAAGTACGAGAACATATAGATTCAAATATAACTATTATCAAAGATAAAAAGTTACCAATTATTATGCAAACATTATTCAAATTAACTTTTTTGTAATATAAATTATTCTAATCAGTGCTTTTCATCTTCTTTTGATAATATATAATTGTTTTAATTTTGCCCTCTAATTATTTGATTATTAGTACGATTTTAATAAATGAATCAGAGTTTATATAAATTATTATAAAATTTGTGCAAATTAATTCAAAAATTTGTTGTAATGATCATGTTTCCATGATGTTTTTGCAAGTATTCTGTTATATTTATCAAAACTATATAAATAACAAACTTTTTCATATTTTTTGAAAGTGTGTTCTCATTTTTTAGTTACCTGAAATTCAATTTATTTTTAAGTTTAAATAAATTGATTTTGATATGCAATGGACAAATAAAAGTTGCGCGATACTGTATTAAATAAACTCATGAGAATTTTTTTGCAACAAATTTATTAATATTTGTTCAATAAAAGCCAGATAACTTATTTTCTTCATCTGAGTTCCTTTTCCTGGACACCATTGGTGATATAACAGTGTTGCTAGAAATGCTTGCAATAAAATTGGCTGGCTCTAAACTTTAAGCCACTATTTCAAATTACGTTACGTAAAAGAATTGCAAAGGAAAATTTATCTTCGATAAACGAAGAGTATTTTTCGAACAAGGGTGAGGATAGAGTAGGACCGAGATAGTCAAGGTGC
>JAPMAE010006247.1:626-11457 GCA_036584705.1 Rhyacophila sp. 25_7
AGATGACATAATATATTTACTTTGATTAACTTTGTGACTTTGAAAATGTCAGTCCATGGTGGAAAACCATCATAGTGAAATAATAACATAAGTTTAAATATACACAAATATATATAAAACTTTGACTATATTTTTTTTAATACGATAACTATTTATTTCTTTAGTTTTGAGATATACTCGTATCTCACTGCAAGAATTTGTGTTGTAGTTATGGGGTATTTTTATGTTTATTTTGCGTCTTATATTCTCAGGTTATACTAGGCTATATTTATTATTTGAATTTTATATCGCCCCAATTGTTTTTGTATTGGAGGAAATGTATAAATAGAGCTTACGTTCGACGTTTTGTTATCAATTGAAAGTGTAGCAGCAGACGAACGGTTTTGAAATTTTAAAAATATATATTTACGAATGTGTTATTATTTCAAAATGAAAATAATATTCTGTAGTTATAGTATGTGTATATAGGAAATATTCGTTTTGAACACAAAGCAAAATAAAATTTTACAAATTGACATTTAAAAACAGCATATGAGAAGCAAACTAGGTTCAATATACGAATGTACATTATTCGAATTTTTTTCTGTTAAATCTCTGAAGCGACAAATATTCATGTATCGTTTTAGAATTCCAATTTTCCAAAGAAGCATATCGAGTGAGCCCAAATTTCAAATAATGACTGGCAACATCGCAACAACCCTCCCCCAAAACCCGACTCCATCGAGACACTTTTCCGCAACCCTTTCTCCAAACTATTTCCACCAGTGGCTGATTGAAAAGCTAGGGGTCCTTCGGAGTGGTGGTACAAAAAGAAAATCGTTATAGGTGGCGCGTGTACGCTTAGAAAATGTCAGCGGCCTAATGGCACCCTACTTGTAACTTACGCCTCCGGTTGGAAAGTCTATCTTCACAAGTGCCAGCAATGCTTTTCACACAAATAGAAACGCAGGTATTTCATATATTTTTTTGAAATGGGTGAGAAAGCTATAAGCTCCTTGGAGCATATTATGCTTTAGCAGAAACTAATTACTACACTTCGTTCATTTTTTTTAATTGCTTGTATCGATTAGATGAGCCTACTAGACCCTAATACATTATCAACGTAAAAATATGTTTTTATAAGTAAGAAATGAATTAATGATTTTCTTGCCATTAATGTTTGTGAAAAACTGATACAAAGAAAGTGTACAATTTACAAATAATGGAAATTAAAGGTTCGTTGATTTATCATATTTACATACGTAAATATTATTCGTGCTTAATTTAATACGTTCAGAAAATATGTATAGATGTTTAGCAGTGGTAGTTTAAAGTGTAATGCGTGTAATTGTAGTTCATTCAAAATAGTCGGCCACACGATCAAATTCAACAGAAGGCTTAACATTACAATGCTTTTGAAAGCATTAATCGATTGAGATATTTGTATTGACATCCTCGTAGGTGGAAGGATAGCGCATCTGACTGACGAGCCAAGAGTGACGGATTCAAGTCATGTAACTATCTAAAATTCCACAAGTTTTTTTATATGATTTAAAACCACGACATGTACCAAATTAGTTGAGGTAATAATTTACAAACACTACTTGTATTAAAATTCCAAAGGCAATCTTCACTGAAAGAAGATTCGTATGATCGTTTTGAAGCGGATATGGTTTTAAAAAAATAGACAATCTGTCGACGATTGTGCGTTCCATCCATAATGCTTAAAAAAATGGCCATATTCAAGATGGGTATAAATGTTTTAAAATCATACACAGTGACAGAAACTTGAATCCATACCGAAACTGGTAAAAAAACGCAATTGTTTATATTATGAGTTTTTTTAAGAAATCAAATGCTTTCAATTGCTACAAGTACAGTTTTTCAATTCCTTGTAAAATATCTCACCCCCCAGCCAGAGTATTTGAACAAAACATCTCATCTCCATGAGTTTCTGTCGCTGGCCACTTTTTTGTGGTCTCCAATGTTACCCTAGTATTATGTGACCATACTGAATATACCGTGTGGTCTTGTCTGGTTGATAGTAAATAATGGGTGGCCAGCCGACCCCAGAAGCGTAAATCAATGCCAATAGTTGTGCGCAGAGTAAATGTCAAACCACCACCACTCCTAACTGCATACCTCCACGTAGGAACCTCTGAGCAATGCAGCATCAACTGTAGCTAACAGCAAACGACAAAAGGTGAGCGAGCAGCGCCTTAAAACTGCTTTTTTCCATGACTAAGGAGAGAAAATCACTAATGGATGAACTGAATTGAGATAATTATTAGATACCTTGTGGCCCAGGCCTCGACATGGCAAATCTTGTATTCTTAAACCAAACGATGAACACAACACCACAGGAGTCTCACATAATTAGTGCGGTACTCAAAGACCTCATCATCAGTATTTAAAATTTTTAGACAATAGTACGAGTATGTATTTGTATTACAAAAATACCGTATGCATTATACAACGCCAAGAATATAGTGTTTTGTCCGTGATTCTACTTTTAAGGAACTCTATACAGATTTTAGTGCGGTAAAATCTCATTATTCCGATATTTACTTAGCAATATGATAATAATGCTTTAAAATCTAATATATGTCGTTGAGAACCTTCTTTAGTCTATTATAAGGACGATGTGTATGTTACCAATAAATGCATTACGTTTACACACCTTTATTGTATATGCAAATACAGCATTTGAAATTTTTTATTGAGAAAACGCACCCGGTATGGAATGTTTACCAATTTAAAATAGAATGCTTAGAAATAATAGTCAAGTATTTTGATAAAGCCCTGAAGGTTTGAATATGCAGCATCGGTTAGTTTCTACGAATTCTACCGATGCCGAGAATGCAGTCGCTTTGTTCGAGAAACAAATTGGGGCTAAACAAAGATTCACATTCCAAATAGGTTCTGTTATCAGCCAAAATAACGCAATATTATTAAAGCGCCGTGTGTAGTTTGGTTAGCATAAACTGCACAAAAAGCGAGTAAAATGATGATTACTTTGCAGGAAGCTACTGCTTAAATAGAGAAAAACGAACGAAACGTGCAAAAAATATTTCATTTGTACACATTTAAGAGTATTATTTTCATATTTCATTTCCTTTGAAAAAAGTTTCGAATATCTTCTAGAAAGATAATACACACAATATAAAATAATTAATACACTGTACAATAAATACTATATAACAAAAATTATATTAATGCTGAAAACATTTCGACCATGTTCAGGTAAAAGGGAGACACCCTCACAAAACCAATGTTACAAGAGCCACAAAAAACGTGTTTTAATGATTTTTAGTCAGCCACATTAACACAAACTTGAAGTGCATGATAATGAATAAATTGGTCTGTCATTTTCCTGATGTGATGATTCAGAAAGTTATTAAAGAAAAATTAATAAAAATTACGTTTAATGCTTTTTTTCTTTCCATACAAACTTAGTAGATCGTATTGTTTTCAAAATCTAAAGCTGAATTTCGATAATAATTCGGCATTCTTGGCTTAATTCCTTTTGACAGAACGTGTGTTTTATACATTGTGATTCTCGAATAAAAGCACTTTTCAAAAAACTGAGGATTAAGCTTTTTTACCTAAATAGGGTCGATATTTTCAGAAAATGTTATCAATTTCGGTACATAAATTCTTTGCTATAAATTTATCTTGTCTATAGGAGTTTTTTTTTAACTTTAAAAATCAATTTTCGCAACACAATCTCTTTTGATTTGATGTTTTCTGCCAGTATTCTGATGAATTATATTATGTACGAGTATTTACGTACAATACTATTATAAATGATGTGATACATTTTAATTGCTAAATAACGCAAGTTTTAAGTGTTTGTCTTGCGGCGCTGTCATTATGTCATACCACTATTATTTATCCGGTAATCGTTTGCAGCAGGGCTGTGGGGAGTCGGAGTCGGAAAAAAAATGGACCAACTCCGACTTATTTTTTTATTTTATTTAATGAATTACATTACGGCATGTGTCAAATGTAAACGAATAAGATTCGGAATTCTGGGACAACATTATGTTGGCCATTTTCTAGGAATCAGAGTTTAAAGTATCTTCTTTTTTTAAATAATGTAATTCGTCTAATAATTTTTAAAGTTTGCTTTACTTTTTTATATATATTTTTAATATAATTTTTGTTGTATAAAGATATTGCTGATTGCATAGAATTAATACATTTTTTAAATTAAATTTATTTGTTTGTGTACGAACGTACCTACTTTCATATTTATACCTTAATCATTATCAATAAGTCAATTTAAATGAATTAGCAGACGTAGCAAATTATAAAATAAAATAAAAATCGAAGTCGGAGAATATTATAAACACGGAAACGGTAAATTATAAACCGACTCCAGAGCCCTCGTTTGCAGTCTGCCTTATTGCTATCATTGCTGAATTGAGTATGTGCCAATAAATTTGTACTGAGTTAGTCGCTTTAGTAATCAAAGGATCACGACATCAAATTTATTTCGAGCAATCAATATTCAATTCAGCTGATCTTAAAGCTTTATTTAAATAACGATCGAAATGTTGTATGCATATATATGTTAATTAGCATACACTATGAGGGTTCGATAGAAATGAACAAAAAATATTTCGGTGGTGTTTGAAGTTAAGTTGGTATGGGCCTCTGCATTATTATTAAACGAAAGTGTGTACAGTGAAAATCGTTCAGCACTATTAATCAAGAAGAATAAAAGTTGTTGTACGGTCAACAATTTCTTTTAAAGCGTTCTTTTCTCTAGTGGTCCATCTATCACTCTTACTGTGTTATATTTTTTGGCAGAAATATATAGACTCATGCAAATATATTTATTGGGTATGGTCGTGTTTTTCATCATTAAAATGTCCATGAGTATGGACGCGTATATGCAACCGCTTTGAAGAAGTATGGAAGTTTTTGTACGTCAAGCAGCAAGAAATATTTTTATTTCTTTTAACCATGTTTGCTCCGAGACGAAGCATATGAATCTTCAAGATTGTTTTCGACAGTTTTTTACGAGTAATAATTGTCAGTTATTAGTCCAATCAATTTGGTCCTTATCATGGTTTCAAACGCACACGAAAAACCAGTGCAATTTTATGCGCCAGCTATGGGATTCGAGCCCTAGACCGTCGGCTCATGAGTCGGATGGACTATCCACTCGTCTATATTATGTATAGATCAAATAAACATTATACAATAGTATTGCATATATTTAATAAAATTCAACACTTAAAACTAGATTAATGAAAAAACTTTCACCCAAATGTGCAACCGTAATAAAAAAAAACTCACTCTGGAGAGGTTAATGTTGAAAAGTTTAGAAATTAGTCAATACTGTAGCAACTCTTCATCTTTTGTGCGTTGTTTGAAAATTCGCTAGTTACAAGGACCCGGTACAGCGACAAATATTATTAAGACGCGAATGGTCAAGGAAATACATCACCTACTCTTTACAGGATTACACCCCCAGGCTGCTCCCACCCCTCAGCGCAACACGTATATTGGATTACCGATTTATATGGCATGTGTTAAAGTATTATATATAGGATATATGATACAAGAAGACTTTTAAATCATATACAAGACTGGTCTACTGGTTAACCGGGTTGCGTTGGCTTAACCATCTAGGTCCACGCCCTCAAAAATATTATGAATATTTATGGAAATTTACTTCATTACTTTCGATTCGAAACAATCGTATCTAGAAGTGGTCCGCGATCTAGTCGACAAGACTTCTCTCACTATTTGGCAGAAAATATGGACGATATCTAGATGCGCATGTTCTTTCCAGGTGTATCAAGGAAGTACGAGCGGAATGGGCTTATACTCTCATATTAGTTCAGTCAATTTCTGAGCGGACATGGCAAGTTAGTAGATAGGCCAAACTGTACATGCGGACATGATCATCAGATGGCTGAGCACAACAATATCAAAACCAGTATGCGCATTTATCAATTACTTAGTATGTTAGTGTTAAGTAATATATTTTAATATTTTTTATTAACTTACTAGGTTTTGAAGTTGATTTTGAGGAAGTATTGTCACTTGCTAGGTTTATAAGAATTGATTTCACCCATATAGATACTTATTTCATATTAAATATCGAGAGTAAAATGTGTATAAAAACCTAGTAATATAGAATATGAATTTAAACGAAATTTCAAAATTTTGTCAGTTACTAGGTTTTAAAATAAGACAGCCAATATGTACATTTTGATACGAGTATGTTGGATTAAATGAGTTTTTTTAAAAGTTTTTTCAGAAATTGGTACTTTATAAATCTGGCAAGAAACTACTCAATTCTTGGATAGTCTATGAGGTTAAATTAACATGGTACAAGAACAGACTCAATACAAGAAACGGACATATTCATTTGTACCACAGAAACATTCTTAACTAATTCTTACCAAGTATGTTGCTACATTTACAATTGAAGATGAAAACATAATGTAGCCGAATATTCGAGAGTATTAAGTCTGAAAATAAATATCTCATCGCCGCATTCAATAACCGTGGAATGTTCCAATAAAAAGTACACGAAGAGGAGAATATCGAAGCACATTACGAGCGGAGCATTTTTATAGCATCCTCTTGTGGAATTCCACTTAAACGAAATATAAAACCGCGATTTTATTACATACGGCTCAATAATGTTCATGAATCAACGAAAACAGTCGAAAATGATTTACGAGTATATCGTCGAGAAGCACTTCATATGCATTTTAATGCTATGTATATAACTATTGTACTAAAAATAAATAATTTAGGTATTTCTAATATGACTAGACAAAATATAAGATTATTATAATACATGATATAATAGCTGGGATCGAGAGAAAAACGATAATAATTTATACATATCGGGTTTAATTTGTATTTTGTCAGGCATAATATACAGTCGATAACGCTTAATTGAGCCACCGGTTAATGAAGACAGCCACTTGTTTGGATCAAATCTTTAGAAACGAATACATAGTTTAAACGCTTAATCGGGGAAATATTCCGCTTAATAGAAACATTAACGTTTGGCTGTCGTCCACTCGTTGCCCGTCGGATAAACATGAGTATGTTCGGCTAATCGCATGGCGTGCATGGTTAACGTGCAATATAAATAAGAATTTTATACAGCAGATGACAATTTACTCATATTAGTATGAAAATGACGACTATGGATGCAACTGTCGAAGTCATTAAAACGGAACACGAAAAACTTGACGAAGAAAGCGATGATGATTATCCATCTGAACTTGTGACAAACCGGGAGGCAAAGATATGTATAAAAGCGTTACGTTATTTTACGTAGAAAGACAATGAAGGGGGAGCCCTACGTCTGCACCGAAAATCTATGCTGATTTTGTAGAAGTGCAAACTTACAAATACAAAAGACAGTACACAGATGAATTGTATACCTAACCCTACTCATTATTTTACAATATAATTATTTTTCGTCACATTTTATAATACGTACTCGTATGTATGTAGTTATTATTTTATGTGAGCATTTATTTTTATTTTTCCTTGTAATTTATATTTCTGTTACTATTGGAAATTATTTACTAATTATGAGAAATTCGCTTAATGGGAGAGAATGCCTATTTCCGAAGAGTCCCCTCCTCCATTAAGCGGAATCGACTGTATATACAAGTGTGTCAATGTAGCATACACGTATGTACGTAAAAATACTTACTCGTAAATAAGATTTACCTTAATTTTATTGTCGACAACATGAATAAACTAATATTGTTATCTGTAGCGCGAAGTATGATGCTGATTATTTTCTTATCAAACAGTATTATGTATATGTAATAGTCACATAATAGTGCTTACGAGGAAGAATACAAAATACGTATAATGAAATGATTTAAAACATTAGCAAGTGGATGTAAAATATCTTCATACATTTCTTAAATATTTTGAAAGTGCTTCATGCATATGGACAGCAAGTGTTACTTCCATGCATTTCCGTGTTCATGCACCTTTCAATTATAATACTTGCATCCTGTAACACTGCTGAATACAACTGGTGTGTGGTATTCAATGGGCTCCCGGTATGATGTAGTCCCGTTGGCTTGAAAAAGAGGCATGCCCGATTGAGATACGATTTAGACTTTTTCAATCAAGTCTAAAGATTTATCTTCACTTTGGATGTGACGAGAGGCTGCATGGCCCGTACCTTTACTGCGAAATAAAGTGATAAAGGAACAGATCACAAGTAGCTTCAATGAACATTAAAATGTAATATAAAAATTAAATAATTTGAGATACTAACATGTATTTATTGTTTGTGAACAGGTTGATATTTTGATCGGTGTTGTTAATTGGTGAAAAATGTCAAAGCTTACATTAATTAATCATTTGAATATACGCGGTGCAGTTAGAGAAAAAAAATGTATTATATTCATATCTCTCTGAGACGAACATAGTCCGAGAAAAACAATATGCATTATTATTTATTTAAGCACATATGATACGAGTTGACTATTTTAAGGCTTTATGTACACATTACAATTAAAGGGGTTTTGACAAAATCCCATTTGTCAAATTCATCAAATTCTTCAGCAGAGACCAAAAAATATTCTCACGGACAACATGTGTCCATCAAATTTTATTCTGATTATTAAATTGGAATATAAATGCATTAACCTTTTCAGTGATATGGGTGTACATGTACAGAAACTTTATTTTCAAAACCATTCCTTTATTTTAAAATAAAAAGTTATTATTTTTTCTATATAAATACTACATAGACCTATCAATGATATGTGGATGTCATAACAATTATATCATATGTTTTTAGGATATAAAAAAATACGTGAACATTACGAAAAAATATGTTCATAAAAAAAGCTGAAGAAGCATTGAATAACCCCCTTGTGCTCTTCCTAGAATTATTATGAATATTGTAAATAAACAAAAGATTGTCATGTTTAGAGAAATACATAAAATGTCATATAAATCAGTCCTATTGGGTTCATTTTTTTCACATAAGTGTTCCTTTGATAGAGAAACACGTAAATGTCAGTCCCATGGTTTCAAATTTGTCACAAGTGTTATTATTATAATGAAATGGGGACAGACACACTAGATAAATATATAAACACTCAAGAACCAGTTTGGCATAAATTGAAGAAAAAAAATGCGATGTGCAAAAGTAATTCGCTCCCAGGATATGTGCAAAAAAGTTAATACGTATAAAGAATTGTGTGACATGTGGGGGTTTGTCAATTTAAAAAATAACAAATTATAGTAAAAACGTTTTATTATTGAAAATACTGGTATTGACAAGTGCTGTTTTGTCAGAGTAGATGTTTTTCCATGTCCTTATATTTCGGTCAAGTGATATTCTGTCAAATATTGGTGAATACAGAAATATGCTCACAAACGCCATCTATAAATCACATTATTAATTAATTTAAACCATTTTATGACAAATGGGGTTTTGTCAAAAAGCCCTTCAATTTACTCTATCTAAATGTATGTAATCTATGGAAGCAATGCATTTTTCGCGCAATTCTTTAGAACCATTAGGCAAAGGTTTTAATCGCCACTGATTCAATAGTTACACAAAAGAAAACACCCAACAGTAAGATTTTTTACTTGGTGTGACAGTTCGATTAGACTGTTATATTCCTCTGTAAAGAATGTTATTGTTATGTAGGCCGTCAACAGTGGTTAGGTAACGTCAGGCCCATTGAGTGTACACACGAAAAAACATTGTTTGCCTGAACAAATAACCAACCAGCACGGAGAAGTGTGAGAAAAATGCGTCTTCGAGAAAAAAGGGATGGACGAGTGTGTAATCTATAAATCATTTCTACGTTAAGTGGATTTAGAAGTAAGGGAACTGTCTTGTGGTGAAATACAGGGATGTACTGAGGATTTAATCAATCCGAAAAATATATTACAGGTGTGTACATACGCCCAACAAGTTGATATCACGGGGTGAAATATATTATTTCGTGTTAAAAGATATATCAATATATATATATATATATAAATATTTTTTTTATCTCGTAATAACAGAATAAATATATAAAGTGTATGTATTAAGAGTTTACACAGTTAACTCATCAAATAGAGCACACAATTTATTAATAGTCAACTATCAAATCAAAACATAAACGATGATGAAGAATGTAAAAAAGGTTATTTTTTTAATAGAAAAAATCTTTTTAATGCGGTATTTTTTATGATATGTTCGATATCGTCCATCATTTTGTTTATTTGCGAAAGTGCGAAATCTCTATATGTTAACATATTTTACAATGATTTTGCAATTCTTCATACCGACCGTGTTTAGGTAAAAGGGATTAAAGCTCACAGAACAAATTTTACAGGAGGCACAAAAAACGTGTTTTAATAATTTTTAGTCGAAGTCACATTAACATAAATTTGAAGTGCATGATGAACAATAAATTGTTGATTTATTTTCCTGATCTGATAATTTAAAAAGTTTAAAAAAAAAATCATTAAAATGGAGGTTTAATCCTTTTTTCCTTTCTACGCAAACTCAGTTAGGTCGTTCATTTTTCAAAATCTATAGCGAAATTTCGATAACAATTCGGCATTTTAGGCTTAACTCCTTTTGACAGAACATGTATTTAGTTGTGTACATTGTGATTCTCAAATAAAAGCACCTTTAAAAAAACTGAGGTTTAAGGCCTTTTGCTTAAACAGGGTCGATATGTTCTAATAATAAATTGAAGTTTATTTAATTCACATGTGAAGATTTGTTAAATCAAAAAAATTAAGTTACACTGGTGTATTAAATATATTAAATTGGTATTAAACCAATCAATGTATTTTAATCATATCTGTTCTGAAACGAAACATATAG
>JAPMAE010006252.1:2026-12538 GCA_036584705.1 Rhyacophila sp. 25_7
ATCTCAGGTCGTATTTATCTTCCTTAAAGTTTGCTTCTCGACCATTTTCGCCTGATTGTGGGGGGACTTGGGCAGGGGTGCTATCGTTATTTTTCGGTTCCAACTTTTGACCAGGGGCGATTAGTGAAAGCGATTTGATGTCCTTACCTGCGAATAAAAAAATAGGCGCTATTAAAATAGAATGTCAGAAAAATAATAAAGTACCTTTCTTTGAAATAAAAAAGAATTTTTCATGATTCACAGTTACTTTTACAAGCTTTACAAATAATGAAACGTCAAAATATAATGAATAAAGGGTTTTATGACAGAGATTTCTATTGTTCTTTTCTTGATGAATTTTATAAATGCTTATCTGTTCCATTACGAATTCATATTTTTATTGTGCTTTAGTTTTATTTTTGACATATTATTTATGATGCATAATTTAATTTTATCATAAGTAAAATAAGTTTATTTTTAATCCAGGAGCATAGTTTTATTTTTTTTAAATTTGATATGTAATATAAAACATTATTTTTTTTAAATGATGGAAAGAAATATAATTAGTAATAGTAAATATGAAATACTATTTTATCATCTTTATTTTTATTGTAGATTATTTAAAATATATTTTTTATGAAATATAATCAATTTAATTTTAAATATAAAAATTGTTAAAATTAATTTATTAATTCATTACTAAATATATCAATGAATTTAATAATAATCATAAACATTTAATATTTTTGAATATTTTGCGTAATTTATGGAGTATTTGTATGAAAAACACACCTTTTTTGCTATCAGATGAGTATTATTTGTGGCCAAAGGCATCCGTTATTGATATAAGATCAACCCTTTTAATTAAGCATACGAGGATTATAGAAGAAATAAACCTTCATGAATATAATTATAATAATTTGGTAGGCAAAAGATAATGATATGGTTTGCGCTGAATATTCCTTAGTATTTAAATACAAATATCATTAATTCTAAAAAAATCAAACACGATTACAAATTTATTGTCATCACATAGTGGCTCGCCCGTATTAAGACAAAAAATGGAAAATTACAATTATGTTCATTTTAATAACATGTTATGGACTTAATCTAATAATATGCAGAAAATCTAATGGCCAACAATATTATTTATACTTATTAGCGATTTTTAAATTAAAAATAATCATGTGTTATAATATCATCAGATTATTATTTATATTCTACAAAAATAGTTAGAAAAGTTAGAAAAAAGTTAAAATACTTCTAGATATTTTATATAATAGTACAGTTTTATATATATATTGCAAATTGTTAACAAAATATATGTAAAAATTATGAAGGTTGATTGAGACATTTTTGGCCGACTTATTATTGCAACATAATCATATTCTACCTATTCATAGTTCATATCTATATAATTTGGTCTATGTATGATTCTACGTCTATCTATGAATTAGCAAAAAAAACGGAAGTACGAGAACAAATTATCAGGTAATTATAAAGACATTTTTATGTGACTGTGAACAAAATGAATACGGGTTATAATTATTAATATTTTCAAATGCACTAACAATAATTAAATTATCATCAGACATAGTATAATAATTGAAAACAAATGTTTAACTATTAATACTCGTATAACTAAATAAAAAAAACCATATTTAATGACAATGAAAGACATATCTAAAAATCTTAAAATGTTTAATAAACTTCCACAATCTCATCTGATTTAGAAATACATTTTCTTTTGTTTTATTTTCTGGCTGAATTTATTATATTGAAAAAAAAAACTATGTTTTCATTAAAACGCATAAACATTTTATTATTGCTTTTTATTACTATATATTTTCACCTCGTGAGTGAAATACCGTAGTGAACAAAAATTATCATGTTACAAAATATATTTAGTACAAAGAAGTGTAGAATTTTTTGATTAATAATTTAATATTTGATTCTACGTAAAACAAATTAAATGTAAAACAAAAATATTATATATAAAAATTGTAAACAAATAATTTTCTAAATTCATGTATTGTATAAAAAAGTAATTTTTAATAATATATACAAAATTTTAGAATAAAAAGAGTATCGCACAAAAAAGACATCAATAAAAATAAATATTTTTACTAATGTTCTAGAGTATAATAAAACAAATAAAAGTATTTAATAGTGTAAATTTAATTGTAACATTTTTACAGATACTGAAATTTAACAAAATCAATTTACTTAAAATTATATATATGTAACAAAATGATTTGAATTTTATATTAAAAAAAAAAAATGTAAATATATACCTAAATCATCAGCAAGGAAATCATCGTTTATATATTGCTGATCAATAAAATGTGCAGTGTTGAAATCATTTAGCTTCTTGTCTCTTCCTATTCTCGAGAAATGGTTTCTAGAGCGACCATGTCTTATGGTCTGTTCTCCCATAAAGTTCCTTAGACGTCCAATATCGGTCTGTTTTTTAGACTTTTCAGACCCAGAATGCCTTTTTTTATCGTGCTGTACAGAATTTATGTCAATCATGAACGACAGATTTTTTTCATTCATATCGATCGATAAATATTTATTACTTAAATCAGAGTCATATATTTCTTCTCTGGCAGAACTTGATATTTCTTTACACATATTATTCGGAGCTAGCATACAGAGCAACGGTAACACAATAACAACTAAATACACCATTTTAAATAATTAATCCGAACATAACACACAAATTTTGAACAATGTTTTTTAATAAAAATATACTATCAGTGAGATTTATGCACACACCATAATTATATTATTTTTATGAATAAAAAAAAATACTAAATTACAAAATACTTTTTAAAATCGGTAATAATTATTATAACACCACAAATATGTTTCATTATTAACAACAGCAAATATTCATTTACGAGATTCATGAATTTTACATTATATATATGCAGTACTAGCTAGCATTTAATATTTGATTAGTTTTAAACTATCGAGAAATATAGGAAAATTTATATTGTTAGGAATCGTCCACAAAGAAAAATATAATAGTAATGTATTATTAGGTTCATTAGCGCACGTCGTCATTATTACGATATTTCCGTTGCAGGATACGTAAATAATGTGCGGTCGCCACAAGGAGCGCGAAAAATTGTTGAATATGTTTGCTTGGGTGCAGGACGAAAGCGAAAAATGAGTGCGGGCGCGCGCGCGGACGCCGCTGTACTGCCGAATGTCGTTCTGGCTCAAATCCCGCCTACGGAAAAGTCGTCAGTCGCCGCCCAACACTTACTTCTAAGGCGGCTCAAACGTTTTATCAGACCGTGCCACTATTCCTCACCACTTTTTGGGAGAGAGTACTCATTCAGATTGGGAATTCGGTGAAATCTATACGGTCGATCTTTGTGCGTGTCCTTTTTAATGGAGCAGTCTGATGAATACGCATTCTACAATATAAATAAATGGTTTGTACTTGATGTTGGGTTTTGTAAAAAAGATAGGCCAACATTAATATAAATACAGGTATCTGGCTATCAGTTATGGAGTACGTTAAATTGAATTCTTTTTAAGAAAATATCGTATACCTTTAGATTTTATTCGAAAATATGTTTTTCGGTATGTTAGTAAATGGAGAAGTTAGGTATAATTTATTATAAAACTTGTTTTATTAAGCGTAGTATTTGTGAATAAAAAATAGTAGTATTTTAAAAATATAATATAATAACACATTTAAATTTACGAGGTAACTAACAAAATGGTGACAATGAAAAATAAAATCAAAATAATTATATATTAAAAAAAACTCTTATAATTTAATATAACAATTCAGTACCATAGAAATGCAACATAAAATGCAAATCCAAAATATAAAATGCTTAGAAGAGTAAAAAAACAATTTTATTTTATCTTAGAGGTCGGTCGTCCATAAGCCAATTAACGCTATTAAGGGGCAGAGAGGGGTGACTACCAACGACTACATGGCATTACAAAGGGGAAAGAGTGGGTTAATTTTAATTGATTCATAACATTTTTTTATTTAAAATCTCATAAATTCCATTCCTATTTAATCTGGAAAATTTCGTCACTTTTAACGTAATGCAAAAGAGAGAAGAGAAAAGGAGGGAAAATTTAAATGTCTACATGGTATTACATGGAAGGAGGAGAGTAAATAAACGTAGAAAAAACGTTACGTGATTTTTGAACGACCCCTTAAAAGATGATTGTTGCATTCTTATACATTATTAAAATTCATGATTCTTTAGTGTTTAAGACTTTCAAATCTCTGTTACTTATAAAATTATAATGGCTTTTTTTCAACTGAAGTTTTGGCCTATTGCGTAGAGTATTTAAATATTTTAGCAGAAACAATATGACTTTACGGAATGTATCTATGTCCTTTTTACGAAAAACATGTATTTGTGTAAATCTTCAAAAATATCTATGCTATACATATTACATAACATCATATTCGGTTTTTCATGTAATTTTATTCAACATACTTTATAAACACAATTTTTTAGCAATCAGGTTTTTGGCTCAAATAATTTTCACCTTTATCTGGTAATTTCGTTATTGTAAAATTATTTTCTTATATAAAAATTTAATAATTTATAATTACCAAAATAAGTGGAAATTTGTCTATGAATAAATAAATAATATTAATAAAATAGTCAATAATGTAATATAGTCGAGTCTACAAAAATATTTTATAATGATGTATATAAAGTAGTCGCAAATATTTGTAAGTTACTGCAATAAAAGTTTTCTTAACGCCTTTCAATAAAATCAGAACGACGAAAACTTCAAACTAAAATCAAAATTAAATTGGAAACCCAGTCACGATCTGTAAACTAAAAGTTGTACAATATTTTAAGACTTATTCGGCATCACAGTGAGTTTGTGTATCGTTATTTTTCTTTCAAAAATATGTGTTACTAAATACAACTAGTTTAAATACAAAAATTAATCTTTTATTACAAGAATTTATTAAAAACGTAATGCTTTACTAAATATATAAATAATAGGTGTTTTTAAAGTATCTAAAGATATTGATGTTTAAACGCAATAAAATATTAAAGTTTACCACGTATAAAATAAAAACAACAAAATAGATATAATAATAAACAATCTAACAATATATTCATATATTATAAAAGGTATAAACCGATTTCAAATAAAAGCTTATACATTTTTTATTGGAGATTGTCTATGCGATTGAAAATGAACGTATTAATACTGTAAAAATTCTTCAAGTCTTCGATAAACCCTGCCGCGAAATACATTTTCACTGTATTTTGTAGATCCCCAAAAGACAAAGATACTCTATTTTAGTTTTTCTGTCATAACATGCATTAATAAGTCATATTCTGGTAAAAGGAATGATGTCAATAAAAAGGATCAGCGCAGTAAAAAAAATGAGTATATTTTAGTGGAAGGGGCTTGCTATATACTTTTGGTAGATAATATTTAGATCAATTAACTGAATAAAAATAATTATTAAAATCTTTACCATACGTGTAATCTATTTATTGTTAAAAATCTACATATTCAAAAAAGGAGCAAAACAAATACTAATTTTGAATAATTTGATTAAACTTTTATATAATTTGTTATTATTGATCATTTTATAATAAAGTAATTATTACTTTGATAATACTTTTACACATTTAGGCCTTTACGTGTACTTGCAATGAATTTTATCGAAGTAACTTCATCAGTGGAAAACTTTTAACTTATTATCATAAGTTTAATATCGTGCCAAAATATTTATTAACTTCAAAGTACACACAATTATTTCTGATATTTAAAAAAATATGTTTACTCTTTTCTTATATTAATACTAAAAATAAATGTATGTATTTTCTTTTAATGAAAAGAATAATGGTTGAAATATCTTGAAACTTAATCGTTTCTTTTTTATGAGAAATAAAATAAAAATGTTTGTTTGAAAACTTTTTATTATAATACGTTAAAATTTAGTATTTTTGTATACGTACGGTAGAATACAATGCCAGTAATAAAGTAATTAAGTATTTTTGGATAACAATTACAATAAAAGTTACATTAGTAATATATTTCTATTATAATTATTTCATGTAATAATGACATAACATACTCGCAGTTAAATAAAATAAATCAATACGCTCGTTTGTATCTATAACCGTGTAAAAGTACTACTTTTTATTAAATAGTAGAAACTTTATAATCAAATGATTCTACTGTTTGCAAGAAATATTTTTTCTTGGGAATATCTAAGTTATTTTTTTAAAATACGTAGAAATATTTTTTATAATACACATTTTAAAACACACTAACTTATTAAGAAAAAAAATATTTTGATATATATTACTATTTTTTATATAAAAAAATGCATTTTTAGCAAAATATGAAACGAAATAAAACGAAAATGTATCCATTAGTTAAGCTTAGCAATAGTTAACTACAAAATATTGAAATAGTTTTGCAAATTTTGTGCAGTGCCGGTGAAAATTTTCTGTAGTTTCTGGATATTGTCAACGTTTGAATTGGGTAAGTATTATATTTGAAAAGCGACAACTTTATGAAATCGTGACAACGCAAACAATTTATTCCGAGAGCAATATTTTTTGATTTAATGAAGTATATAGTTTATATGGAATTAAATTGAAAGGAAAATATTTAAATATTGCGAAGTTTTTTTGGTATACAAACGTGCGTTTCTCGATTCAGTTGCTTGATTATTTTTATATTTCTACTGCGTGACCTATGCTGACCTATGGTGAGTTTTGTATAGGCGACTCATTTTACGCCATTGGCTGGGTATCGGTTTGCAACTCACCATTTGGAAAACTTTAATAGTCCTCGTTAGGCTAGCACGTACGCCTATCAAATGGGGATCTCGGATTCAAGGCCTGGGCTGGTTGCAAAATTTTTCAAATGTTTATTTATTTGTATTGTAGCCAGGACACGAACCCAAAACGGTTGAGCTAATAATTGACGATTATAACTCGTAAAAAAATGGTCAAAACAATTTTCACATTGTAAAGATCCATATATTTTGTTTCGGAGAAGATATGGTTAAAAGAAGAATAATCTAAATTATTATTCATTATTCCAAAAGTAGAACAAAAATAAACTATTACATTGCATATTTTAGAAAATTATTGATCATATAATAAAAATATAATAATTGAAATTTCTGAAAGAATAAATGTTTGTTTTCAAAATATCTCTTCCATTAATGCTAGTAGTAATAAAATACTCAATATTAGTAAGCCAGAATTAAGTCTATAAATCTTTAATTTTTATCAAATTAAAAAAAAGTATTATTTATATCTATTTTTCTAAATTAAATAAGTTCATATAGACTTCTTTCATAATAGAACAACGTTTATTAAGTTTTATATATAAAATATAAGATTTAAACTATGATAGCATTAAATTAAATTAAATTAAAGGTTTTTCACTGAAAAACAATGCTTATTACTTAAACAATTAATTAAGCAAAATTAACTTTTAGTGCATTGAATTGTTTGCGAGAAAATTTGTTTGTATTTAACATATACTCGTATAATACCAAATGCTGCCAGTCAACGTTTACTCGTTCTGTTTAGAGCCTTACAGAATATTACTAATTTAATTTTTTCGCTTCACATCTGGACCTGGCAAAACTTTAATAACAGAAATGTGTATTATACAATATATTCAGTTATAAAAAACTTGTTCCACTTTTTTGTTATTAATAATTGTCTATTTTACTATATTAGCATAATTTACATAAAAAAATATAGAAATTCACGATTGTCGTACATTTTTTTATATTTTCTAGTGAAATTGTATATCATAAAATGTGATTTTTTTTTAAATGTAAATTTTATCTCAAAAAAAGTCAAAGAGAAATAAATAAAAAAAAATATTTTTTATCGTACATTTTTTTCGTAAATGTTTAAATTAGAGTAGAGTATGACTATTATGCATATGTTAAAAAAAATATCATTTTTATTTAAAAAATACCTTTTTTTATAATCTTATGATTTATATATTTTATTTAAAAAATTACACGTTTCTAGTTACAATAAATAAAATAAGGTAAAATAGTACTGTTTTAATATATTTGACTTTTCAATTATCATATTTTTTTTATTCAAAGTTTTGTAAAGATTGACTATACATTTTTTTAGTTACATAAATAATAGGAATCTATAACTTAATACAGTATAGGTGCAAACCATATTTATAGTTGGGCTTCAAGTCTTGGTCTTTTTCTAATACCTCTTTTGAAAAATATAAAAAACTGCTGGGACTCGTATTTTATAAACACATTGTCAAAACTAAAATATCATGGACAATAACAATATATTAAATAGAAGCAAAACGACTTATGTAGAAATTTGGCTGTAATAAAAAGTATATCATTTAATATTTAATACTTTTTTGTATACTTTAAAAGATAAAATTTTAAATAATAACGCTTTTTTGTTTAATACTCGTCGTTTGCACGACTGGAGAAATTGTAATTTTAGTGTGTGAAAAGAACGAATGAAAAAGGATAAAAGCCGTATTTGAACCCTAACATTCTTCAGAGTAGACTTAGGAAGCGTCATTTGAAGGGATTTGTTGTTTTACTATTAGTACTCGGAGCTCTAATTCTTTCAAGGATTATACGATATTATCTTTTGATAAATGCACAAGCTCTGAGTTTATGGCACGTAAAATACCTGTTTTGCGACACAAAACGTACAGAGATTTTTATGAAATGTTCGTACTTAGGAATACACCCTAAAATTATGTATTCACATTTATATACGACTTGTTAAATCTAATTTATACATTTTAAATAAATTGTATGTCAACATGAATAGCTTTTCAACTAATGAAATGTATTTTGGATATATAATAATGGTCTTAACTAACCAAAAATATTTATAGTTTAATTTCAAGTATGAGAAGATAAATTCAAAAATACTGTACAATATAATATCGATAAAGTATTTTTTCAAAGTAATCTTGGCAAATAAATATTAATATAATGACATTTAGTTACAAATAATTTCATAAACAACTATGGCGATGTTAAAGTTTTGAGAAAATAGAAAAAAATACCTTTCGGTTACATTTTTACTTGAGATTACCATCGTTTACTTTGATAAAATATTTGGTTCAATGATTTTAGAATATTATTTGAAGAGTTTTAAAGAAAATCACTTTCAAAATGACAAGTCTAATTTACTCTTACCGAAAATGTTCACAGTAATAATTATTTTAAGAGTATTTTTATATAATGATATACATTTATATTTCATATCAAACCTTATATTATATAAATTACATAACACTGAAGTGGAAAAATAAATTTATAATTTAAAGAGAGTATTTATACTTAGATGAATATATAGATATATGTATATCTCTATATATACGAGTATATATACATATTAGATAAAATATCCTGAAAATTAACTATTTTAATTATCTTTAATCATAGAACATATAATAATATAGAAGACTCATGCAAATATAAGAATATACACACCAAGGTAGTCAAAAAGGGGGGAAGAGACGTGAGGGTGATAGTGTCCTCTCCACTTAGAGATGTTAAATATGTACAGGGTCGAATATAGTAAAAATATATGTTTCAACAAATTCAATTGAATACTTAATTTTTTCTTGATAAACATTTATACAGAAAAAAATATACAAAAACTCTTATTATGCACACTTGTCGTCTGTTATCTGTTAATCATATGAATGGACTCTAAAAATCACATGTATTTACTTCTACTTCTATACAAACAGTAGTACTACATGAAAGCAATGTCTGAAAAATATATTGATACAAAGGTGTATCATCTAGGCAAACAATTTAATATCCAAGGTAGTAAACGTCGTTTATTAAATAAAATTACTCAATTTATAGGATAATTATATTTCGAACCAGCCACTCTTATTTTTTATTAACACTATGAATATAAGGGTGATATTAAGGTGTTAATAAATTTTAACAAATAACAGACGAAAATTCACGATTTTTTCAAATAATTTTTAAATTTAAAAGAAGTTGTTTAAAAATATAACATTTTGGATACATATAGGTAAGTGGTATTATTTTAGAAAAAATAGTGTTTAATAATATTTTCTGAAATCTTTATTGTTATCAAAAGTTACTAGTCTCATAGTGACTACAATAAATGGCTTCCGCTGTAGTTTTATATAGAAATGTCTCGTATTTATATTAAATATGCGCTATAATAATAATTGTTTTATGTTTATTTTTTCTGTATTTTATTAAATGTTCATCAAAAAAATATTAATTTCATATTCAATTTAATTGTTTAGTATACTAATCAATGTTTACAAACATATATTTTTACTCAATATAGTCCTTCACCTTAGTTACCATCTTTTCTCCTCACTTCTCCTTTCTTCCCCCAGATCGAGTTTTACCTAGGTTGGTTCGTTGGTTCGTTTCTATGAATGAGCCTTCTATGTTCAGCGGTAGTAACCTAACCGGCAACTTATAACAGACTTTTATTGTGCACAGCTTATATCCAATTCTCGCCATTGTGACATTTG
>JAPMAE010006255.1:0-12538 GCA_036584705.1 Rhyacophila sp. 25_7
ATCAATTATTGAGCAATATATTGAGTATAATATTGATCGTCTAGGGGCCAATTAAATCAGCTTATTCGTGGATATTTCATTAGAATTCAAGCAGAAAGTTTCTGGCCTTGTTGGTGACTATCTTATATATACGAGTAATATAATTTGCGGTGAATATTTTTATGAACTATAAAACATCATTCGTTCATATGTCACACATACAATTATATCAGTAAATGAATTCTACAGAAAATATCCATCACTAAAATGATGTTCTTGTCAAAGATTGACAGATAATCAACGGCAAAAATTGTGCTATAATACAACGCACTTAACGATTGATCACTTATGAGAGATTTTATTTGAGTTTATAATGCATGAATTACCTGTGTGCGGTCTACCGCATGGGGTCTACGCCCTAGATAGGCTACGCCGTAGCTCTTTGTTGCAGTTCTCTTGGAATGACGTTAAAAACGTATTTTATTTATGCACACTCCCATTTAATAGTCAACTTTTTATAAAAGATGTTTACGTAGTTATTGTGTTTTGTTGTCTGGTTATTCAACTGTATACGTGTTACGCATTAATGTATAAAAATAAAATAAAATATTTGATGTAAAACGTCGTGAAAGTTTTTTATATTATTGTGCTAAAAATATGGGTTCAATATTTGTAAACCATAACTACTTAGTGATTCTTTCCAAAAAATGTACAGTTTCAATACACTTTACGTAAAATTAGTGCTTAAATTGATATTTTTTTTATCATATAAAAAAAACATATTATTAATATTATCATAGTATTTTTGTATCGCAATGAAAGTGAAATCATTTGGAATCGTTTACAAATAGTGTTTTTATTTTTTTTTAAATTCATTTGTCATTATTTCTATCGTATTTCGTTTGCTTAATATTATTTGATATTTCAAGTGATAATTATGAAGCCGTTCTATTCAACTCGACATCAGGTACAATTTACGATATTTGGTTCGTACTTAAACATAGATTATTATTAAATTAAGCTTTCACTAATTAATAGCTCGACACACGCGTATATTTTAAAGAAAAAAATTATAATATAAGGCCATTGGAAAGGTCGTAATATTAATTAGTAAGCAAACAGACTATGTACGAATTTTAGTAAGTATTGATTTGTACTTTTAGGTTCCTAGAAAATATTATTTATCTTTAATGAATATGTAATAATATTTTTATGGCATATCTAAAAAATATACTGATAAACTTAATGTTCTACCCACACACTACGAATCTCTCAGCGCAATCTTTTATCTCATTATAAAAGTCGAGAATATCGGAAAAATGATCTTATTACTGATTCTCGTTACATACAATTATATTTCTATTATCATAATGTGAACAATTTTGTAAAATAATAAAAATTATTCTACTAGATGGAGTAATATTGCGTCGTTATAGAGCAAAGGTGGCCAATTCGTCGATCGGGGTATACTGGTCATGTGCTATTTCAAACTACCCGCTATAACCTTCCATTGATTTGACAAACGTTTTGTTAATTGACATAATGTTAGTCATATACAGTTCTCCTCTGAATTTTGTATCGTACACAACGTCAGTTATATGCAAAATTTATTTCATTTAATTTAATGTGCCTCTCATGTTCACAGATTATGTGATTATTTTATTTTATATTATATGAATCAGGAGACCTTACAAAGTCTCAGAATAATCGCTTATTGAGCTATATGCGGTAAATTCTGTTACTACGGGGGTAATATTATACACGAAGTGAGGTGATAAAAGAACGGACTATACAACTTCTCATCATAGCAAAAGTAAAGAAGAAATATTGGACTTGGGTTGGTCACTTGTGAAGAATGCCTGAATCGCAGCTCAATCGGACATGCCTCTTTCTTAGACCGATGAGATTCCGTCGTCTCAGGAGGCCTTTGAATATAATCCACAGGATGTATTCGCCAGAATTATGGAATATTAGACAGAGAAGAACCCTCAGCAGAATAAAAATTTGCGAGGACAATATATAATGCCCATATACTTTGATTAAGAGACGCAACATGGCTAAAAAGAAGATGATCACTTATCTTTTAGTAGACTGCTAACGCCAATTTCAAAACCACACGAAGGTGTTGAAATTGAAACACCACATGAAGGTGTGGCTCTAGTAAAAGAAGTCTTCACTCCTCCAGTCTAAACGTTTGGTCATTCTCTTTATACACACTCTTCATATACAGAATCAAGTTTAAATATAAACAAAAAAAAAATATAACTGTGAATAATACATGTTAATTCCGCTATAGCAAACTTTCTGAGACCGTTAAATACTTGATTATGCGGAATCTTTGTATAGAATAAAAGAAAAAATGTACGAAAGATGTCTTCCCACATTGATTATACGGGTGTTAAACACATTAACGTAATCAATATACTCTGAGCAATACGCTTACAACTAGATTTTGTTTCATACAAGTTGTATAAACGTTTTGTCGAAGCGAAATTTGTTTACTTCAAAATTCGCTTTGACAGAATTTAACTTATATAATAAACTAAGATTACATAATGAGGAATCGAATATACAACAGTATTATACGCCTAACTGAAATATTTATTTCGTTAAAACGATTTTTTTATTCAATTATATGAACGTTTCGTTCGGTTATATAAAAAATCTCTATAAAAGGAGTTATACTGTATTTGCATTTCACAATAAAGAAATGGTTATTTGAATACTTTTGACTGACTTGCTGTCTTTTCGTCCGTAGAATAATTGTGTTGATTAATGTTTTTATTGAATAATATTGTATAAACGGTGTTGCGAAAAATGTTTTCTAATAAATTTCTCTTGGTCAAAAAGTAAAATGTGCACTTACTGTTTTTCTTTGTAATAAATAAATAACGTTTACCACGATTTCGCTCGGCTTGCGAGTGTTTTTTCGTTTTATGAATACTAACTAATATTTGCATAATTTTTCTGTTATTTGATGAAGTTCAAAGTGATTTAAGACTATAAAAACTTCTTTTGAATATGAGTTTATTCTACGCAAATAAATTTAATCTAGTTGAAGCCTAAAGAAACGTTAATTTGAATACACCGGACTTATGCTGACTAAAAGTGTACTAAGTGTTATTGTTGTATTAAATATCTGCAAATATACCCACGGCATTTGAGTCGAATATCATTTTATCATGCATACACTTTGAATTACATTTCATAGAAACATATTTTTACAGTCACACCGTTGAAAAATAATTTATTAAACGTTGGAATTCTCGAGAAAATTCTCTCCGCATTGCCGCTGAGTTTAAATGAGAGAACAGGGGACATAAATGCAAATAGAACAAACTGTGTGCATAATGCACTCTGTAAATATGAATAATTTTCTAACATGTGCATCACGCGAGAAACGAGTCAAAAGTATGATACACAACATGAAAGGTGTAGCATTAATGATTTAATAAAATAATACGTCTTGTATGGAAAATTTTATTAATTATACTTTAGTTCTCTTTGTTTATTCATTATACTTAATTAGCAATCAACAGAGTAATACTCGTATTTCTATAGACAAGAAAATAGTTTTAAATCACATAACTAACGACAAACTATGAAATATTATAGGTAACAGTAATATCTGCAAACACATATTGTTTTTCGAGAATTTTTCTTTAAATGACGTTTTGTAAAGGATAATATAATTAAAAATATTTTTTTAATAACAGCATAGAACTCGGCTTGACTACATACAAAAAATCAAATAAAAATATTATTGTCTAATTTTTATAATATTATCAGTTAATATGTAAAACCGTTTTCTGCATTTAGTCACAATTTAACGAAGCAAAAATTCAATGGAAAAACTCGTTTTAATTAATTAAATAGCAGTATAATACAAGCAGTTACGTACAGTACGAGTATTTCAAGCGTGTATTGATATTGTTTATTTTTTTATGTACTCAATATGGGAGGGGAGGACAATATTTCTGTTTCTCCAATTGCTTACTTTATTTGATATAATAACACAAAATATTTTCGTGGTTCGCTATAATGGAACTTAACCTGTTTCAAAACATTGCTTTTAACTACTAAGTTGATATTGTACGTTAAGTGTTTTGGTAACGATAAAGTAAAATTGTATGCCACAAAATTATATAAGTTAAATCACATATTTTATAAGAACGCTTGACAAATATTATAATTTAAAAATGTAAAGGTTATGGTAGTGACTCTAAATTCACAAATAATTTAGTCTACTCATTAACAATATATAGACTGTTTATTGAAGTGTACATAATAGCTTATATTTATATATTTCCAATATGAATTAATTCATTTTCATATCTATAGAGATATCAAATAAAAATCTGCCGAAAAAATTCTGTTTTTATATACTCGCTACCTTAGTTTTTTCATTATACGCAATATATGTATATATTATCATATCCGCTCCAAAGTAATTCATAGTTATTTTCACGAAAAATAGTTGCCAATTATTATTATTATTAACTCAACCGTTTTGGGTTCATATCGTCGTTATACTGGCAGTAAGCGTTTAGTCGAAAAATTACCTTTTTGACCTTATAATCCAGTTTGGTAGCCTCTCGTATGCTCTATCATCTTGTAAAACATGCTTAGTCATATTCCTTGTACTTTTTCTGCAAAATTAAAATGTCACTACATATTAAGTCGATATTGAATATTCTATTACTGTCAAAACACATTAAACCGTCTAAGAATTATTTGGCTGATCGGATTAAGTGTTTTTAAGTATTTTCTAATTCTGGAAAAAATGAGTAAGAGACTTAAACTTCAAAAATAATTCTCAAAACAGTCATCTTTGACTTTACGCCTTCTGCTAGTATACCGACGATATCCTGGCTACAAGTATAAATATAAAAAATCCATGATCCACAGACTCACTACCGGAAACATGCTTACTGAGTCACCGTTTTATATACTCGTATAATGTGTTCATTTATACAATAGATCGGTAAAATGGCGAGCATTATTATATTGCTTTAGTTTTATTAATTATTATGCATAAAATACAATCGGTCGACTTTCTTTGCATGTCTTACTTATCGTACTAATGCACATCTCGCTAATATTAAATTAGCTATAATTTATAAAGTACCTGTACAAACAGCTTCCTTCATTACCTAATTTCAAATGCAAAGAGCGCAGATGCAAACATTTAGTTTGAATTAAGTTTGAGTTCTAAAGGCAAAGCATAGCTAATACGTAAATTGTAAATTTAGCATCCTCCAACAATCCACCCACTCAGCTTATATATACTATGAAATCAAAATGCATGTATAATGCAGGACTTTGCTTATAAAATCATAAACCATTGTTTTAGGGTAATAATTATTTAGATATACGTATCTTTATATTGTAAGCTGTAGTTTGCTGATAATTAATATTTAAAATAAACATACACATTTTTAACAAGATAATGTAAAACTTCGCTTTCACTGAATAATGCGTCAAAACCAAAATTTAATTCAATAAAAGAGTAGGGTTTCTTAATGCTTTTTTATAAAAAAAATTAACTAATTTATATGTAAATAAAATAAAATATAATAATTTGTTTTTCGAAAACAGGTATATATTATATTATGTATTAGTTTTCTTAAACCATGTCACATCGCTTAGTCGGAGCATATGGCCACCATATGTTGTCTCCACGAGTCCCTGTCGCTTGCCATTCTTCTCGCATCCTCCCATGTCATTCCTGCATCCTGTAACTCCACTGAATATATCCTGTATATGGTGTTCAGCGGCTTCCCGGGACGACGGAATCCAGTTGGCTTGAAGAAGAGGCAAGCCCGATTGAGATGTGATTGAGGCATTCTCTGCACATAGCCAAGCCAAGTCCAACGACTTATCTTCATTTTGGATGTGCTAAGAGACTGCATGGTCTGTTCTCTTATCACCTCATTTCGCGTATAGTCATACCACCGCATTCCCAAAATTCGCCGAAAGGTTCTGTGTTCGAGGCAAAACAAAATAAATAAACGGCTACTTTTAGACTTTGTAAGGTGCCATGATTCGCTACCGTCAGTTCGAAGGTCGCACCGGCCAGCCCCATTCGGATAGCGTACTCACTTTGCGAAGTGCTATCTGCCGTGATGTGTAGCCCCAGATATCTAAAACTATCCACTCTCTTGATATGCTGTACACCGCTAGTTACGGGAAATCTGGATAGGGACAGCCAATATTATGGCATTATATTTGTTTTATTTGTATTGATTTTCAAACCAAACAAGACAATATATATTAAGACAATTTATTAAAAATCCTATTAATTCATCTTCAGATGATATATTCAGACACACCTGCCGAGGTTTGATTTTAATGTTCGATATTAAGGTCGTTACTTTACACAACTGTATTATGAAAAAAAAATGATATTATTTTTATGAATAATTAGATACTCCCTAAAATTTCTAAAATGAACTTAAGAAAGATGAATTTCATTGTGTAATAATGAATTGTGAATAATGTTCCTGGACCTTGTAGAAACTAATTAAAATGTTTAGTGTGCTTAATGTTATTCATTCAATTGATCTGAAAAAATCAGTTTTTTCGTATTTTACGTTTCTAAGACATTGTGCTCGTTAAATCGATGTTTTAAGTATCGCAACGGCCCCACCTGAGTACAGGCTTATTTTAGTTGCGTCTTCATCACATATTATCTCACTGATTTCTATTGAGATAATTGAGATGTTTTTCCGCTCCAGCAAGCTACTGAAGTCTTATTCTTTCGGCGTTCTATTAATTATTTTCCACTCAATGGCAAATAGAATCGATTTCATATTAAACGACATAAAAAAAGTCTATAATTACTACATTTTCCCAACTATAATATTGTTATTATTTTACGAGTACATTATATTGTTGGGTTATTTCATCTTATACAATAAGCATCTTAATATGTTAACAGTATTGTCAAGATTTCAAAGGTTAATACAACATTGTAACGGTATAATAGCTTATTAAAATGTTTTGTGACTATTTTAGTATTGCAGTATAATGCGGAGAAAAATTTAAAAAGTATCCGTTCAGATTGATAGTTAATATTCTTTTACCATCCTGTTATTTTCAGTGAGCATAGTCTCATTCTAAGAAGCTGGTTATAAAATTTAAAATTTTTATTCTAGTCGTTACCTGTGTCTGAAAAAACATATTTCATGCGCATCTTTTCGCTGAGAAATTATTCATTCGACTATAAAAGTTTTCTGTTCTTCTAAGAGCGGAAGAAATGAATACTAGAGGATTTTATAATTATTTAAAAAATATAATTGATATGGAAAGTAAAATTGGGAGTATTTTATTTTTATTGTTATCCATAATTTTTTTTTTTCTTTAAACTGTATTTGCTACAAAACGAAGCCTATGGATCTCCACATTTTTTTTATTTAGTATTTTATTTATTCAATCTCTTTACATATTATGGACATCACAAATTGTAAGTTTAATAAGCTCATAATTTTAAGATATAAAAATAAATACAAAACTAAATATAAGCAATAAATAATTAACATTGGAGGTAATAGTACACAAAAATTATATTATATATTACAAGAATTATATATTCGAGGAAGTCTACCAATCGAGCATAACAGATTCTATTATTCAAAATTAATTCAAAGAACAGGATTCGCTTAAACTCAAACTCACTCATGCGTAAAATATCGATAGCTGAGACAATACTGTTGAACATAGTCTTTGCCCTCCGTGTTGGCACAACTGCTGGCAGGTTTATTCTTTGCTTTAAGATGAAAAAAAAACCTATGTTATCGATTTCACAGGTATTTATCGGGTACATAGATATTAATATTATCCAGAATGGCAAAGTTCTTATCGACACTACGCATCATTCGAAAAAATGCACGGTTAAGTAAATATGAAGATTGTTTTATAGATTTTTTACGAGTAATAATCGACATTTATTAACTGAATTAATTTGGTCCATGCCCTGATTTCAAATACAGATGAAAAACCTGTGCAATTACTTACAATTTTTTACCGGCTACGGGATTTGAATCCTAGACGCTCGTGAGTCGAATGCGCTATCCACTCACCTATAAGGGCGACATCAGTCTATACAGTCTCCCAAAACGTCAAGTAAATATCAGATTTTTATCATAGGTTCGATTGATTTATTTAGTTTTTTTCAATAATAAAACCAATCATATTCGATTAATCCAAAAGATGTATCGAGAAATATTGTTACATTAAAGAGTAAATAAATTATCTATACATTGCAGAGTATTAAGTTGATACCCATATCAAAAAATATTGTTTCTTCAGAGACTTGTTACTTATTTGCATAATTCATTGAACTCTTCTTGAATCCAACTACACACGAAATAAACCATGTTTGTAGTATACTTTGATACAGTCACGCTATTACGCTCTATAGATTGTGGGACGAGTCAAGTGTGAACAAATGCTTCACTGAGGTGGTTGACTCTGTGATGAAAACCATCACAGTCTTCATATACTCCGTGCATCTATCAATAAGAACAACTAATGTGTGGTATTGTTAGAATATTCCAATAAGAGGTCACCTTTTTTAGACTGGTGGATAGCGCGTCTGCCCAGCAAGCGTCGGTTCTCTATTTAAGTCCGGTAGTCGGTCACTAAACATTTTCAAACATTTGTTCATTTGTATCTCCAGTGTAGATTACGTATTTGATAATTCAACGTTTTGTTAAGTTAATTTTATTGTATATAAACTGTACAAACTAATGACAAATGCTTGTATACGTGAAAGAGCGTCAGAATGTGCTTTATAGAATTCCGTTTAAAAATGTGTTTTTGTCTATTTTCAACCATATCCGCTCTGAAATCAAGTATATGGATACTTGACTAAGTGATATTAAAAATATTTCCTAGTTTGTACAATATGCGGTAAGATATTCAAAGTGTCGTCTATGTAAAGGATAATAAGTTAAATAAAGAAGCTAGTTTGTGCGGGGGAAAAAATGAAGATAAGACCCGACCAGGTCATAGATAAAGTATGTACATTTTAAATCACCCATGTCCCACACGCGGTTGACGTTTTCAGCAGCTTTCTTTATATTTTGCATTTTAAAAATGAAAACATTTGTCAATGTGAGACAGCTGCATTTGGGGCCAACATATCTCTGTAAATCGTTCTTTTCGAAATTAAAAATAGTACAATTAAAGCCTTGCGATTGATTAGCCGATAAAATCTTGAGCAATCTACAATGCGCCTCGACTAAATTACCAGCAGATATAAAAATATTGGCAATATAATATAATTAATAACTGTCATATGTTTATGTTATGAATTATTTTGATCCGGTTGTTTGTTTTTTTATGTGTTCGGTTAACTGAAGATCAGTATTTTTTTATTCGGCCCACCAAACGATTTCAGTTGGACATCACTATTTTAAATATTTTCTTCGTAAACTCTGTTTTTCCTTTAAGATATGCAAACTTTAAATGATTATAATTAATTATCTTTTATTATACACATAATAAATTGTAATGTATTATAGGTAACTTCAATGTATCTTTGTGTAAGATTGTACCTTGAAGTGATTAACCTACAATAAATTTAATTTCCGTGTATAAATGACGGATTAATACCAACACATATTTTTGATACTTATTACTAGGTATACTAAGCAAAAGTAATAATTCAAATTTTTTCTGCAAAGAGCACTAAGTCACCTCTTTGGCTACATGCCAAAGTTCATGGAAGGGTTAACTACATACGATATCTTATGGAAAAGCGTGATCTAAAAGAGATAAACGATATGATATGAATGTGATTCTTAAGTGTATTTTCTTTTTGTTTCCATTATGTGGATAAATACGACCGATATACTACAATAACAACACGATATATTATTTTTCTCTTTTTTTTATTTGTTTTTATCGAGACCCGTTTGAATATCCGAAGTATCCTCTTCTGGTTGAACTTCCTCATAGTGAATACTATTAGTGTCACATAATACAGAACTGATGAAATTTCTAAATGCGTCAGTAGATAAATTGTGTGGTTGTGAATCTGAGGGTTGTGGATTTGATTCCCTAGCTGATCAAATTTTTGTCAAATCTTTCGTAATTTCGTAATTCGTAACTAGAACGTGAAACCAAGATGATTGAGCAATAAACAGCTATTAGTTGTAAAAAGAACAACTTTTATGAAAATCTTCAGATTTTGAAAGTCCTATAAGCTCCATCTCGAAGTGAATGTAGAAATAATTATTAAACTATCAGCAGAGTTATCAGCCATTTGTGAATCTATAGCAGCTAAACGATAACTTTAGAAGGATGGAATGAGAAGCAGTGATAAAGTTTAATACCAACTTAGAGTATTGCATATAATTTTGTTTTAAAATAAATTCAAATAGAGAGGGGAAGATTAAGTTTTGTATATATAAAATTAAATAAAACAATTTTTATCACTAGGGAATTCTACTGATATCGACATAGGTATAAATTGATCCTCCAGACGATGTGGATTATGTATTAGAGCTTGATAATATGGCTTAGAAAGTTTTTTTTCTTGAAGGCACGGTTGGAATCTTATTCTGAATCTTGGAGGAAGTCGCAACATTTCCACCCGAAAAATGATATGCGCGATTTATCTAATGGTAGTTGCTGCTTGTAAAATAGTTGATCGAGCAAATGTACGTGTTTTACTGTAAGACTTTTGGAGAGGTCGCAGCTAAATTTCAACCACGTCTGTATTTCCACAAAAAGACTTTTGCGTTTACCCAAATCCAGGTGAAGCGCTTGTACGTGGATGATACGAATCATGATATTATAATCTTAGGTACGTTTATTTTATATTTGTATAGATCACGATAAGTGAATGAGTTTGGGTCACTGTACAGGAATCGAAAGCGTGGCGCATTAGAAACAGTTTCATCCGCTGTAAATTGCTTCAAACGATTTTAAAAGTAGTCAATAATATTTGTTGCCTGACAGAAAGCGAGAATATTTGTATACTCTCTAGAAACTCTTTAGAAAACATTACTTTTATTTATATGCTGCTGTTTTGAACGTGGTAAATCGATGTGAGGTCAATTTCAGCATTGCTTATTGGTATATGATGAATTAACCAATTATCAGCATCTAATATCCGAACATGTTCCACGGAAAATTTTAACTTTCTAATAAGAATTGAATAATAGAATATCTACGCATTTGAAAAGACGAAATCGTATATGTAAAATTACACCTTGCAGTGGATCAATGATAGTTAATGATGATGGTATACACGTAAAATACTTGATGTTTTCAAAGAAAAGTTCGTAACCACTCAGCTGTTATGTTTAAGTTTGTACATAGCAATGCAAGCTAGCAGACCATCGCTGATTGAAAAGTTTCAGTTGTTTGAATCCGCAAAGGGAAAAAGACCGAGTCGGCATGTATTTATTTTTCCCAACTAGTAATTTCTCACTTCAGGGAGTGAATTGGGGCTGCGATAGTGTATACGTTGGCGCCTACGCTCTGCTCGAAACTTTTTCTTTCGATGAACGATCGCTTTTTATTTCACTCGACTAATGCTGACTGTAAGCTGCAATTTTTTTTTTTTTATTCAGTGGTTGCTCAATTGAATTTATTTATCACTGTAGAAAAAAACATAAAAAATATTTTCACGTGCTATGTAAATACACAAAGTGGAATTTATCAAATATGAAAGCATGAAAACATATTTTTTCGAATCCCATTAAAAGAATTTCATCTCAAAATACGACAACACCACCAGGTAAATCAATGTGATTATCTACATTATTATTACTATCTTCACCAATGAGAACATTTACTCACTTTCTACTTACACTGCCTACCTGATATGCGGTAAGATGTAACCCTGTGTCGATTGATTATTTTAAATATTGGCCAAGTAAAAAAAAAAATACTATGCGCCATATTTTATTGACTACTGACATATTTTATTCTACTTTAAAATGATAATTTCTTTTATTGAAATATGTTAATTTTTTATTGAAAATTATTTCTACATATTATTTCTATTGGAGACACAGTAAACTTTAGTCACCAGTTGCATATTTTGTTCACACCATTTGGTTATTGAGTTACACAACTCCGTAAATTGTCTTCAATGTATCTTCTTGGTTCATCCATGCTTATATATGGTTTCATGACGTTACTGTTCAAATATTGTCTACTCTGTATTTCAAGCTTGCTTATTTGTATGTAATATGGACGTTATGAGCTTCAAATGCTTTCTCTATCTATGGGACCTTAACTGATCTAAAAAGATACATAGAACTTCTCGTAACATTATCTGATACACTGTTTCTTATTTATATAATATGCTTTTTGGCACTTTACAAATTCAAATAAATATATCTAGTTTAAAAAGAAGATGTATGATTTTCCGGTTTATATCTTTGCTGTGTGGCATAGAATCATCTATAATTTTAAACAAAAGCTTTACTTACACTTGTCCAAGAAAAAAAATCTTTAAACAAAAGTTCCCTCCAAAACATGGATAGATAAACTTTTGTATCCGAGTCTCATATTAATTGTTATGAGAAGTCAGGCGTGC
>JAPMAE010006258.1:0-12535 GCA_036584705.1 Rhyacophila sp. 25_7
AAAATATAGTGTATCCTAAAGCACTTGAATAAAATAATATTTACAGAATTAATGAATGAACTTTCTTTCAATCTTATGTAGCTAAGTAATTTTAGCGATCAGCTTTTGATATTAGTTATTTTACAGTTTATTACAATAGTTGTTTTTTTACGTTTGATAGTTTCTAATTGTTATCGCAACCATTTTGTCTCTAAATTTTAATGTAAAATGATTGATTTAATAATAATATGGAATGATTGTATTTAAGTTATGATAAATATATTTTATATTTTATTTATATATTATTGGAAAGAACGTATCGTGAATAGAGTTTAAAAAACGTTTGGTGATCAAGACTTTTTACCTCCGTTTATTAAAAATATTTATTCAAATCCCGGCCGCTTGTTATTCAAACGGCGATCATTTATTTGATGATGATTCAGCAGCAAACATTTATCCAAATTGAAAACGTATTCTAAAAATTAAAAAAAAAGGTTTTATAACGCCACTTACGCGCTGGGAGCTTAAAGCTTATCCGATAAGCTTTCCTAGATGAATCCACTCTTACTGAGCTTTGCCTCCTTGATCGTTTCTTAACCTTTTGTGCTAAACCGTACCCTACTTTGTCACCAATTCCTCACTTCCCATACCAACAGGCTAACATTGCGCTAAACTTTAATGCTTCCTCCCAAGTGGCATGACGGATGTTTTTTTCACACGTTCGAGTACTAAAGGTCGTTTGTTTTAAGTAACATCTAACTAAATGCTTTTAATTTTACGTAATGTGTGTAAAACACGATTGTCAGTTGTTATGACAACGATAAGTGTTTACGTGTTTTTTGCTTACTGTTTGTGTCACATGGAGAGAATTAAGTTCAAATCAATAAGATTAAAAAAAACCTTATAATAATATAAGTACAAAGTTGGAAAGATTTCACTGCATGTTTACTAATATTTGGAGCCTTACTATATATGATGGGTGATAGGGAATAGCAATACAAGTCACTTTTTGGTTATTTTGAATTAATCAAATTTTAAACTTCATAGTCATTTTATCATGGGCCCAAGAAAGTTAAAACATATCCAAAAAATCATTTTATTAGAAAAACAAAATTTATTAAAAAATCGAAAAAAGGTTTTACAAATTTTTCAAGCATAGGTGGAAGTTTATGTTATCTAGGGTACCCAGACAAAGCCGTGCAAGACAATCCCGACTTTGCCGCGCGAATCAAAATTATAAAATTTAATACAATGAAGGAAACAGTGTCTTTTCTTTCGTTTTATGCATTTAATTACCTTTTTGGTAAATAAATAGCGTATTTAAAAAATAGAATTAAATGCTTATGATAGTTATTGTAACATATTTACGCCAAAATGATTTTATTAATATATTTAGGATTATTTTGTATTTTGACAAAACTTTCAACTTTTTCGATGAGCAATATAAGCGTTCATTCCAACAAACAATTAAAAGTGTCCATCTTTCAGTTTATAAAATATGTGAACAATTCATACAGAAACTAAATCACCTTGAAATCAAAGTAGAAAGATACAAGGCAGGCAAGCTTTAGGCGACCAAATGCTTCAAAATGAAAATATGTTAAATTAAATGAAAGAATGCAAGATATTAATGCATTTATATGGTAATATGGATAAATTAGAGCATTTAAGAAGCTTGGCACATAATTTAGAAATTTGAATCTTCTGAAAACTGTCATTTTTTATTTTACTTTGTGTAATTAAATATTATTATACTAATAAATAAATCTTTTAGTTATTTTTATTTCGCGGCTTTATCGTCGCGGCTTTGTCGACGTGTCTTTGTCGACGTGTCTTCGTCGGGCGCGACTTTGTCGGGTCACCGTTTTCCAGCCGTCAACGAGTGCAACTTGCTCGTTCTTTGCCGACTTGTCATATCTTTTCTCTTTATTTTCTCAGTATAGCGAGTGATCGTTCTTTCCCAAAGCGAATACGCACATCAAATTCGTTCCATGAAAATTTACAAGATGGCGTTATAGTCTTGTGTTCGAAAAAAAAATGGACTCTGATCGTTATTTTTTGTCATCCTTCATGTAGATATTTGCTTTTTCTGTATAGTCCTTCACGAAATGTTTCATCTCTACATCAAAGTACAAGAAACTAAGAAATATTTATAAAAAAAAACATCATTGATTGGTTGTTCACATTGTCATTACATCTTATTGTAATAAAGTATCTTGTATTTACAGTGTGTTTACAACTTAGTAAGTCAAACTATTCATGTTGATCTGATAAGCTGACTGGGATAAAGTTGCTCGTATACAATGCCGCAAACTTTGAGAATCTCGTAATATAAGTCTTGATTTAAATCTTGTCTGCGTGCTCTACAGAATCTATTTTAACCCGGATTCTACTGAAAAACTGAATACGAGATTAATGCATCAACAGGAATTCTTATATCATAATTGAATAGTTCATTAGTCGTTGCCATATCTGCAAATATAGTTTTTATAAATCAATCGGATGAACGTATTATATATTATTATAATATATTTATATCTTCATACGAGACATGAGTGCTTTCGTTATTTTTTTGATCAGAATTTTTCTACGTATAAATTCTAAATTTTTTTTATAACAATATGCACTATCAGTTATATTATTAACTAAATATCTTTTTTTTCTTTCAACCATCGCTCCGAAATGATCTATACAATGCGAAAATTGTTTTAATAGTTTTTTTATGAGTAATAATTGTTACGAGTAATAATATTAGTTCACGTTTTGGGTTCGAGTCCTGGCTACAATACAAATTAATAAAGACTTTGCAACTATCATTAGCCTTGAACTCGTGACCCCACTTGCTAGGCGTACGCGCTATTTACTAGCCTAACGAGGAGACTAAATGAGACTTTAAATTCTCTAAGTAGAGTTTATATTAAGAAAAAAAAAACGGATGCTTTACTGGAGTTGGAATCTCCAGATTGAGAAGCAAAATTTATTTAATTATTATAATTTGTGGCTGATGCAGCTAATTTATCACGTAGATTTGTATAATTGAAAAGTTTAAAAGTGTTGTGATTTTTCGAGGAAACGTTTTTAGAAAGAATTTCATCGTCTCATTCCAACATTCAACACAACCATATTCTTTGCCATAATTTGGTTTATTTGCTGTTATTTTTTGTAATGAAAATTATAATATTTTACTCGTTTTTTCAAATTTTTTTGACCAATCAATTGTAAATCATCAATTTTAAATGTATTATTATCTTAGTATGCGCTAAAAACAAATGAAAAAAGAAGAATAAAAATATTTTAAAATCTTTTTACTAGGTAGAACATTAAAAATTGACTAAGTTTTAATTAATTGGACTTAAAATCTACTTACAACTCTTATCTATCCAACGATGTCGTTTAGAGAAATAAAAATGTGAATAGAAGTTTTTGACAAATTCATCGACAACCAATTGACCTTGACCATCGATAAAAAAATGTCAAACATTTTGGGATTATGAATAATGAATTATGATTTTCTTTGGTCCATATTTAAGATTAAAAAAATGTGCTAGGTATGTGACAGAGGCGTTCAAATTATTAATATTTCATTTACTATTTGGTTTACTTTTATAATAACCTATGGTGACTATTTATTTGAAAGTTCATATATTGTAGAGATACAAAAAGATAGTTTTAAATTATTGTAGTCGAAGTGTTATCTGTAATATAATTTTAATTTCGATAAAACGTGGTATTCATTTTTGTACCTCAGAAATAAACTATGCTATGTGAATTTTTAGCATAATTGAGATATCGAAATATTGTGATATATCTTGCCATGGTCTTTCGATTATGTTGTAGTCCTACGATTCTAATAAAAAAAATAACAAAAAGAATATTACATAAACGAATGAAAAATATATACATAAACAAGTGATAAAATTGTGAGGCACATGTATTTATTTTACTTATTTTTTTAGTTATTTATTAGTACTTTAAGGTATTATTTTATTTTTTAAGTTATTTGTATCGATCGTGCATAAGTAAAAGAGAGTAATCATCATATAACAAATTATACAGGGGCATAAAAAACGTGTTTTAATGATTTTTAGTTAAAGTCACATTTATATTATTAAGCGCAGGATAACTAATAAATTGGTATTTCATTTTCCTGATCTAATAATTAAGAAAGTTATTAAAGAAAAATCATTAACCGTTTTTTTATTTCCAGACAACCCTAGTAGGTCTTTCTTTTTTCAAAATCAAAAACTGTATTTAAATAATATTTCGAAATTTTCAGTTTGATTTGTTTTTTTGCATATGTGCATTGTGATTATCAAATAAAAGCAAAAAAACTGAGGGTTACGCCCTTTTTATCTAAATAGGGCCGATATCAAATTTATATATAACAGCTATATTTTAGTCAAAAATAAATATATCGTGACATAAGTAATGCACCCAATTTATGTCAACAAGCGCCACTGGCTCTGTCGAAGTAGGTCTTAACCTTGCCTATTGTTGTCCAAGAATTTTCCGGGAGTTTCAGTCGTCCCCTTCGCGAGCGCCCAGAGAAGCAATAAATCACTGTCAATACCAAATATTGTCCACTGCCAGAATATTGCCATCGCGAAATTGCTATCAACATAGCGGAAATTCCATAAACCATTTCGAGCTTGCCTAAAGAATTCACTAGTTATTAATTTATTATTTATATAAAACAAATAAAAAAACATTACTTAGAAAAAAATATTTATAGCATTTCCACGTGCCAACGATTTATTTATATAATACATTTTTTTTTCAAGTTTATGTTTAAGTGGATTACTAAATATAAGATTAATACAGTTAAGTTAAAAGTCACATAAATATCTCAGTATTTAATGACTTTTATTAAATTTTAAAATAATGGATTTTATAAAAAAATAAATAGGAATTTAATAGTGAATAAGTAACAATCAAATTATTGTGATATTTTTTGTACTCTAACTGAAAGAAGAATAAATTTCTGCAGTTGCATAAGCTCGCTATCGCATTTTCCAGACCTGATTTTTTCCTGACTTTCTATGGAATCATCTTTAGGGAAATAAATATTTTAAGAAACTTTAGATAATATTTGGACTTGGAAATAATATGTTATTTTCTCTACGGTTAATTATTAACGAAAAACCAGTACATGCACTGAAATATAAATACAGTTTTATATATATTTAGGTTTTTTGTTACAACATTTTTTACTGAGCAAATTAATACAATATTTGAGCTGAAATTTGATAACTAGAACCATAATTCCTAAGAAGTGCCATGGATTATATCTGGAAAATGGCACGTTTTGCATAGCAAAAACTGCACTCATTTTAAGGTATGTGATTTTCTATACGAAATTTAAACTCATTTATATATATACTGCATTTATTTAACAATATTGTAAATTTGAAATAAAAAATAAAATAATTATTGAATATCGCAACCTCTTCATATCTTTTGGTTTATCAATATAAAAATGATTTTTTTAGGTGTATAATATATATTTAAATATATTTTTATTTTAATATTCAGTAAACTATTACTATTTTATATAAAACAATTCGTAGTATATCGACATTTAAAAATCCTTTTGGCTATTGCTTTTCTGTAAATTATTGGAAAAATAAAGAAAAGTCTTAAAACCTAAACAAAGTATACATCTCAAATATTTTTATAAAGTAAATATAGTTTATCATGGACTTTGGTAAAGCAAAGCTTTCATTTGCTTTCAAAACAGCTTTTTTGTGTTACAAAAAAGAAAGCACACAATGTTGATATGTTACACTGGATTATATATTTACTTTTCTAAATTCAAAAATACATTAAAGAATTTACAATTTTTTCGTATGGCCTAGATTTGGAAAGCAGTTCGGCATACTCGTATATTTTATTATGTTGAGAAAGATAGTAAAAAAATCTTTTCATATGTATGACTTCTTAAGATATTATAGCCACTGGTATCCATTAAACTAATATTAGAACATGAATAAAATAATTGAACACCTAAATTATAAGTATTGTTTTTGAGAAACGAAGTAATTATTATGCTAACCTTACCATTTAGTAAAAAAATGGACATAATACGTCGTAGGAGATACATAAATGTTGACTGTAAACGATTAGAGAGAGATTTAGAAAATGTTCCTGCAGTACACTATGAATCTAAATGGGTTCAATGCATGTTTTAATAATAAAAATATTATGTTACGTAAATGTTGTAAATTCTCTCTCGGTAGATTCTAGAACAACACATTTGTACTAATAAATATAATCTAGCTTTCAAATCTCATGGTTTCAAAAAAGTTTATACACCGCGTCTAGATAAAAACATCCTCAAGCTCTCTCTATTTATTTTTTCTTAAATATTTATTTTTTATTTTAAACCAATCATGCTACTTTTATAATTTTAGAAAAAATAATATTTACAAGTAGGTTTGTATATAGCTAACTAAAAGTGCATTGGTTTGTCAAGCCAGGGGTTAGAACTCGTATGAAAACTTATTAAATACATAGCTACAAATATTCACACTATAAAAAAGTTTTTACTTCGTTACTGATTGAAAAATAAAATGAAGTTGATTATAAATAAGTGTTCTTGAAAACTATTTGCATATTATTGAATAAACGCAATAGAGCACATTTTAAAAGCTTATTATGTATGAACTTATTTAATATTTAGTGGAAATCGGGTTAAACTGACCGCGACTTTAACAAAAGGATTTTTCATCAAGATTTTTTACACGGTAAAACTCCAAATAGATAAATGAGTAGAAAATAAGTCACCCTCATTAGCTAAATTAACAAGGCGTCATTCTGGCAAACAAGATTTCAGGCCAAATATATAGTTGGTTGCAAAATATTTAAATATTTGTTGTTGATCAGAAAATCTTTGCACTGTGATTTGTCTGTTTAACCTCGGAGCGAATATCGAATTTGTAAAAAATAGAAAATAATATTGATATGAATACATTACATATTATTTTAACTATAGAATCAATATTAATAATTATTAAAGTCGAATTCATATAATTGATTTAACAAGTTTTTTTGCATACCGATGAGAAGTTAATGAATATTTTTTAAAATTCAATAATAAAAGTGAGTATTCGTTGAATTGTAATCATGAATAAAATGTGTTTTTAAAAAGTACGCAATAATATTACACAGTATCATATTAAAAAATAAATGTGATTTTTATTTATTTAAACCATATCCATTCCAAAGCGGAACATATGGGTCTTTGCAATATGAAAGTTGTCTTGACAGATAAGATGTTTTTATTACTAATATGTATCATATCATTTCATTTCTGCCCTGGTTTCAAATTCACATAAAAGAGCTTAATTTTTTCCAGTTTTAGGATTTATGCTTGCAACTATTAGCTTCTCAGTTAGATTAGTTATCATTTCACCTATAAAAACAACTATGGAAAATTTGGCTATTAAAAACATAGTGTAATGGGAGATTTTTAAAAATACAATCCAAATAAAGGGTTTTTTAGTCGTATGAACATAATAGTTCAATAATGATATTAAAAGAATAAAAAATAATTTGAAATGAATAAATTAGTAAAACACTTTGTTGAAATACTCGTAAAAGATATCAATTGCTGGGAGTTATACAAATATAAGTCCAAAACAAAAAATGCTTTGGATAGCCAAAAATAATTTTATATTATGTTAGATGTTATGGTTACTGAATTTTTACATATTTTAAAATTTGTTAGATATTATACTTTTGTTTCTTTGTGACAAAAAAAACATTTAAGCTACGAGTTGTTCATTAAACCATTTCTTTGAATTTGGACAGTGCAGTATTACTTTATAGAAAAGAGAAATTTGATCATACGTACAATAGAATCTTTGTAAGCAATTTTATGAGTGAAGAAAATAACATATAATAAATCATCGATTTTTCGCTAAATATCCCATTAAATTCTCGATAATATTTTTGCAAAGAAAAATCAAATCACACATTTCGTCAGCAAATACAGGGAATAATGAAATTTTACAAAATATGCTTCTGCGCCCAATTCAATTTCCGCTCAGTAAAATAATCTAAATAATACGACAAGGATACTAATTTCCTTTTTCGAATTAATATAAATCATATTGAATATATATTTCTACGATGTCACTTCATTCTATATAAAAAATATATATTATTGTTTCGCTGAATTAAAGTGGATTCACCGATGAATTACGTTTGGTATAAAATTATAATATTTATATTAAATACGTATACGAGTGTACTATTTTACTTTAAAGAATTCAATAAACTTATTAAGTAAATTTTGTTCTATATTCTCTATTTGAGCCGAACTTCACAGACTAAGAAAATCAATGTTAATCTAGTATGACTTTCTGAGTAAAACTGTTTTATTTAAGTATATTTGGTTATTCAACAGTGGCGTAACTAGAAATTTTGGACCCTCGTGCAAAATTTACACAAGAGCCCCCCATGATTTTCTTATAGCCCTCCATGATTTGATTTCATGATTTATAAAATAATAAAATGAAATAATCATACGTATGTGTAGGTATCTATTGATATTTACATAAAACTGCTAATAGTATAAATTTTTAAGAAAATACATTACACTTCTTTCTCAATTTAAGATTTGCAAAATCACTAATAATTTTTTTAAGGTGCATTTTTGATGCATGCTCGTATTCAATATTCACTGTGGGTTTTATATATCGTTACTGTAATGCAGAATTATCCTACGCCACATTGGACTTTTTACAAAAGAGCTGTATGAAATATTAGAAATTTGAAATATATAGATTTTTGTGACTAACTTTGCAAAAAGTTTTCTTTTAAAAATTTTTTAGAGGATGTACATATGTGCATGCCATTAATAAGTATGCCAAACATTGCTATTAGTGAAAAATGCAATTTTACTTGGTATCGGATATTGAGTTTTGATAGATTAAGGACCCTTTGGTCAGCGAGGGCCTTCATACTTTACATGAGTTTGCTATGAAGTAGCTACGCCACTGTTAATCAATTATATTTTATTAAAATGCTGAAAATATTTCACGACAAACTAGAGCTGTTGCTGTATCTAAATTTTTAAATTATAAAGCACGTCGTTTTCTGTTTTAATCTTACAATATTGAATGAGACAAAGGATTGTTTGTATATTCAAGCCATTGTTACCATGACAATTGAAGTATTAATTATGAATCTGTTGCCGTTATGTAAATTAGTATTCAATATATAGTTGAATATTATTTCAAAATAATTGATTTTTGTTTGAGATGAAAATAAATAAAATAAATGGTATGTTTATTTACTAAATTGACGGATAATCTACTGAATCCATATATTTATGCATTATGCTAAATCAAAGTAGATTAAATTGAATTAATTTTGAAGAAAAATTCTTGGAATAGTTCAAACAATTAATTGTCATGCCTCTCTCATTCATTGTAAATTGCGAGCTTAAAATAATTGTTATGTCCGATGAAAACATCCGTATGAACAAACAAAACCGCATTTGATCGTAATGAAATTGTGCGGTTAATGTTTATAATATTTTGATAATTATCACGATTCGTTTCATCAATAAATTCAATAAGAAAAAACGTTAAAATTTTGTTTATTCTCTTTAAAAAAATACTCTGTTACGGCGGTGATTTCTATATTATAACAACGAATTTTCATAAAAAATATTGATTTTTTAAAACTCTATAGCCGCTCGGAGATATGAGATAATTACAATGTGAAATCATTCTTAACCGTTCAAGTTCCAGAAACGAGTTAACTTTCACAAATTAAAAAGCAGTTTGCTAAATATAAAGACGCAGAGATATGACTTTAAAATGATCATAAAAAATAAATTCATGGCAAAGGAACATACAATATATTAAAAAAATATACTATAAGGTTCTATTTTTGCTTAAAAATTCACAGCTTGTCGAGTTGTGATATGTCTGCCACGGAAAAAGTTAACAACTATTTTTTACGAGTAAAAGATGTTAATTTTTGGGAAAATTATTTTTGACAAAATAATGAAAAATAACTACACTGAATCAAATATTGCACTTTTTCACTATGACTGTTCAAGTTACTTTGGTGTTTCTTCCATCGAATTATATATGCTATAGTATTAAATACCTTTTGTTATATTATTTTATAGTAGAGTTACAAGATAATTGAGTTTGTAACTGAAACTACTACACTACGTCGATATCTCAAATTTCTCAAAAAATTACATACTATATATAGTTTATCTTCCAGGTATAGATTTTTTACTATTTAATTTCAAAATTTACATGACTAAAAAATTAATTCCATAGCAGTATTTATTTTTTATACAAAATATTAAGTAAAATCTTCAATTGAATTGAAATTGAAATTATAAGTACTATTTTAAACTTATTTTAATAAAAATATATCTGAGAATTTAAATAACACGTTGAAAATATTCTAGAATTTAAAAAAAATATCGTAACAAGTAATAAAAACTGTTTATTATTTTAACACAAAACATTTTAAATATCATTATGGCAAAGTTTCTAGCACTGTGAAACACTTTATTATAGTGAATTCTGTTATTAAAAATTGATTTTAGTGATGTATTAAATTAAATAAAGAAAGTATTAAAATTTTATGTTGTATTAAATTAAAATTTAAAAGAGAATATAGATATATCTTGAAGTTATAAAATTTTATATATATTTATAAAAAAATCTTAAGTTTAGATATAAGACTTAACATTTTGATAATAAATAACTAAACAAGGATTTTTTTTACAAAAGTATATAAGTTGTTCTCTCATATTGTACAATAATATCAACATGTGCTGAAAATATTTACTACTTCTGATATTAAAAAAAATTGTTCAATTGGCTTTCATAAAATTTCGTTTATTTTTACAAAAAAACTGTTTTTCTGAGTTTTTCTCTGAAAGCATGCTATATAACTTACTGATGAAAGGATAATTGTTTCATTAATCGCAAAATCATTCTTATTTTCTTGTATAATAAAAAGCTTGTGTTGAAAACTTAAGTGTATAATATGAATATGTTTATTATTCACAGCACTCTACGTTATTTCACAATTTTTAATCACATTGGCTTTGACACGTTTTGTTCCACTCAGCTAGTTCACAAACAATTTACCAACCCGTTGCCGGTTGAGTGCTTTTTCCGAAGCTTTTACCCACTTTCCCTCTGCTTGTTTTGCCACTATTTTACTCGTCCATGTACTTATCTCTCTTGTGTTCATCATTCAACAATACTATGCATGGTTTATTATAGTCGTACAAGGGTTTCTATATTTAGTTATAAGTATATTACTTAATAATGAAACGTAATAAAAGAAGCTCTACTAGGAACAAATATATGAGAAACTCATATTTGACTACAACATCAAAAGGTGCATACTTCCCATACGCATCCATTTTGGTATCTACTTTTAGTATATCCCATATCTTTTTACAGAGAAATACTCAATAGATTTATTCAATAAATAGGCGAGTGTAGAGAAAAGGTAATTAATAAAACTAATTACTTTTACTCTATTCTTAAACAATTTATTGCGTTATGCAATTTTCTTCGCGTATTCACGATTAAACAAATACTTTTTTAAAAATATATACAACTTTAACACGTTATGATAAATTTTTATCGAGTACTCTCCATGATTATTAAAATTTAGTATGAACTGACAAGTCAAAATAGCAGCCAGACAAAATCGGCCTGATACATAAAACACAGCCTCTATATACTAAGTCGCCCTTGTTAGGCTAGTGGATAGAGCGTGCGCCTTGCTAGCAGGGGTCATGGGTTCAAGGTCCGTGCTGATTGCAAAAATGTTCAAATGTTTATTCATCTGTATTGTAGCCAGGATACAAACCCGAAACGGTTGTGCTAATAATTGAGAATTATTACTCGTAAAAAAACTGTCAAAACAATCTTCACTTTATGGAGATTCATATGCTTTGTTTCGGAGCCGATAGGGTTAAAAGAAGATAATATAATAATAAGAAAATATCGAACTATTCTATTACAAATTTATAGTTTTGAAATGAATACATAGTTTTTTTTTATTTCATTTATTGTGAACATTACAAATTTTAAGACTATGATGTCCTCGAAGTGACATGATATAATATAATTAACTATTTATAGATAAACGAGATGATTCTAATATACAAAACATAGAATATAAACAACAGTAATTAAAAGACAAGATAAATAGATATTAATTAAATAAAAATTTAACAATACAATTTTAGACAATATATTTTAATTTAAAGACGTGTACTGAATAAGTATAATAGATTATTTTTTTGGAATATAAAAATACAAAATTCCCCTCAACTCACTTTCGCTGAAGTAGAGGAAGAATATTTTATTGGAAATAATGATTTCCCTCCCTGCTAGTATATATAAGCACTGACAGGTTAGTTATACATTTTGAAATTAGGAATAACTGATGTGTTCACAATTCTTCAGATACCTATTATAGATTAATTATTGTCAGAATGAAATATATAGGGTCTTCCAATAGGGACTTCCGAACTTTGACAGTTGATAGCGGCCAT
>JAPMAE010006264.1:1727-12532 GCA_036584705.1 Rhyacophila sp. 25_7
ATTAATTCAGTTGAAATTTGAACCCTGATGCTATATAGGTTATTTTTTTTAAATATAATGAATTGTGATCATTTCACAATACACTTTCAACTAATGACAAAGGGTGGTTGAAAGAAATCTTACATTTTTTTTTATATAGAACCTGATCTGGTCAGGGAAAGTGAGCCAGCGCTGCTGGTAAGAGAGTTTCAGGGAAGCGTCTTTAGAGGTGAGATGGTTCTTGAGCTGCAGGCCGGCCGCCATGCGTGCCACCTGGCTGTTGCCTCCCTGTGCCAGGACCTCCGAGAGCATCTTGATGAACTGGGCCAGGTCAGTCGCCGCCGCGTGCACCAAGAACTTTTCTGCTGTTTCCAGTTCATTTTTATCTACAACACAAATAATACGGCTATTAATTACCATTTCTCTGCTGCAACAAATGACTTTTGGTGTACTTGCAATCTACGAGATTATAATATGAGCATTTTCATTTAGCATACATTCATTTTTGTCACACTCATAGGTGAGTGGAAAGCATCCGACTCGTGAGCCGAGGGTCTAGGGTTCGAATCCCATAGCTGGCAAAAATTGCTAAAGTTTTTTTCATGTGCATTTGAAACCGGGACAAGAACCAAATTGGTTGAGCTAATAACTGACAATTATTACTAGTAAAATAAAAATCTGTCAAAACAATCTTTGATTCGTTTCAGAGCGGATATGGTTTAAAAAAAAGTACATTTTTGAAGGAAACAATTGAAATTTATCAAAAGACAATGTGAACATCTTACTAAATCATTTTACTCTCGGAGTGTCAATTTTTCTCTATTCTACAGAGTATAATTATCGTATTCTGCCATATTTCTTAACTCACTTGGAGCAAAAAGGGCAATCTCACACGCATGAGTGACTGGTACTCACCAATGGGATGGGTAAATCTACCTTTTTACCAACTGCATTTTAAAGACAATTCAAAAAGGTTCCAAATACACCACACAACCGTAAATAATGGATGGATTTTTCTTTTTTATATTACGAATACTAGCATGTTCTCGATGACAATTATCAAAATATATTTGTCCCTTTCTTGTCGTTCTCGAATAACCTTCGATAAGTAACAAAATAAGATTTCTTAAGCCAAAAATCCTTTATGAATATAACAATATTACCGAATGTATGAACGTTTTATAAAGTGGTTAGATTACACCCGTTACTTTCTCATGCTTGAATATCTTTTCACAAGTAAATGAAAATGTGAGAGTTCATTACCGCTTAGAACGAATTCTTTTATTTATCAATTGTATGGGTTGACTGCATCGCCAAAAGACATAGGTGGAGTCGCAATATTGAAATTAGTAGAATTTACTAAGATTGATATTGAAGATCATTATTGTAATGTAAGTTTTGAAATAGTGCATTATAAAATGGATGCGGTATTTTTCCGTGGAATATGTTATTTTAATTTCTTTCCCCTCTCTCTATTTTCAGAAAATTATGAATTTATCCTTCTATTCTGATGAAAATTTGCCTGACATATAAACGCTTGATTGGGCGTTCAGTGTTTTGATATAAAAAATAAATGATGGTTTGGAACATACGCTTTTCGCATCACTATTTGTCATCTGCTATATGAACTTGTGACCAGGTAACACCTTGTAAATTACCATGAAGAGAACAATTTTTTTACTGATAACACAAAAGCCGTAACATTTTTAAATATGAATCACCGTCTGTAAATTGTTCTAAACAACATTTCTCAGAATGTATTAATATAAAGCTCACTAAAGTATTTTTTTAAATCCGTAACAAATGTATTACATTAGGCATGTAATCCGCATACACGTACAAGTATATTGCACATTGGTGGTTATTAAGTACGATTAAAACGTCGCGAGACAATTGTACAATGACAGCTGCAATGTGCCTGGCACTGGGTACTTACGCTGCGCATTTTTCTGAACCGTTTCAAATCAAGCGAATGTGAAAAGGCACGAATTCTCTATCCGAATTATCTAAAAAGGTACATCCTGAGCCAACCGGTCAGCGTAAAATTATGCACGGAATGATAAGCCAGGACAATACGCAATCATGAGGAAAGTACATTTGTGAAATTTATGGACATTGTTATTAAGATCACCGAACTTTCCGGATGATTCCGACATATTGAAACAAATCGTTCTCAGTAATCGACAGGATTATTAATAACTTATACGACGAATCGTCTTCGCATGAGACCGATCTTCCCATATTACGATTGACGAAACAACAAATATACACGAGATTACGCCATGAGTCAGACATGAACATGTTCAACTGACATTCTTGTAAATGCCTGTGTGAGCCAAGATAATGATAATTGTATCTAACATACCTTGGGATATAGTCTTTTCAAGTATTTGAATTAGCTGTAAATTTGTTTCCGAGTGCATTTTGTGATTTCGTGCAGCACTTTTTTAATTTACCGATACCGTATACTTTTACGCCAGCCAGAAATCGGCGAACATAAATGAACACTGCAACTTCCGGTGAACTGGCCGATGAGCAATAATATGAAACAATGTACAGCGTTGATTTTTAAAGTTAATGTCTGTATTAAAAAATATATAAAAATTCTATTGTCATTTCATTTTAGAAACACTCGTAAAAAGCTATTGGAATGATTTTTTATTTCACTTTGACCGGATATAGTTATTACGATTATTTTTATTTCTACCGCTTTTTAGCACACAATTTAGGCGACAGAAAAGCGAGTAAAAACATATGAAATAACGGTCATTCGTACAGTTTAGGCAACATGAGTAATAAAACAGATATCCCACTATCAGCAAACGCAAAACTTGTATATTTTTTTTCAACATTATTTCACTTCATTCTTTAAATCTGTGCGTGGGTATAATATACCTACCTACTAAAAAAATTATAATGAGATAAAATAATTTATTATTTTTTAAGTTCATATCGGAATACAAAAAACATCTTTAATCGTTAGTTCGACCATGAATTTTTTGTCCTTTCTACAAATTTAAAAAATAAACGGGTTAAAAATAAAAATGTGTCCAGTTATAAGATTGATCCTGCAATTCATAAACTCTGCATAGTAGGTACATTGAGCCGCGGTTGGCTTTAATGACTAAATTAATTATTCATAAAAAAAATATCTAACATTTTTGTTAACAATCTAATAATAATTTTAAATTGAATTTTATTTTTGCTACAAGTTTGATTTTTTTTTTTTATTATAATCTATTAACTTAAATTGATTTTAATGTGCAGAAATCCGAATGCCATTATGAAATTTTAATTTAGAAAATTGATCAAAATAATAAATGAACAACAAACTCATCAAATTGGTTGAATATAATACATTTTAATTGAATAAAAAAATAATAATATTATATTTTTCCGTTGAAATTATTACAATGAAATTGAAAAAATATTTTTTCCAATGCATTATACATAAGAAATAAATATTTGAAAGGTAAATATATTTTTAATTTGCTTTGTATTTATTATCCTTTTTAAGATTTTATGAGATGTATATGGAAATTAAGTTAGGTGCTTCATTATATGTTTGTAATTATTTAGAAATGTATTTTGATAATTGCATAGAATAATTTGTTACAAGATTTATTTACTTAACATATAGAAATTTAAAAAATATGAAAGTCTCTACCTGTTACGAGGTGATATTTTAATTTATTTAACCTATATAATAATATAAAATTATTAAATATTTGAATTCGGCTTCCGCTTATATTCGATACAAGGCGATAATATATAGTTGGAGACATTGACACAATTTGTTTTCTTAACAGTTATGTCAAGGTAAATAGAACGATTTCATTCTTCAACTTTCATTGCTTGTAATGTTCTGGATCTAAATTAAATACTAGCTTATGCGTTTTGAGCCGGCCTTCTGTTCGGTGACACTTGATAGTCGATGGCATAGACAAGGAAATATACATTGGCCATTAAAATTTGATCGGACGTCAGTTACGTCAACGGGTCAAAGTCCTTTATTTATTAAATCGAATCCCTCTGACCGGTTGTTGCAAGATTTTCGAGGCTCAGAAGCTTCTGCGATGGCAAGTTGGCGATTTTTTGGGGCGTTAAGTCGCCTACCCCGAATCATCACTGGATTCAACCCGGCTCTCGGTAAGTTGTCTATACGTCAATACTAGTAATAAAATGTTCTGCTTTAACGTAATCAAATGATTGCAGTAAAATATATGTACATTTATGTTATAAAATGCATTCAGTCCTATGAATTTGGCCTAATTATCGATACATGCATTAATTTTCAGTTTCGCGAGTGAGGTTATATGGATTGGCAGCCAAAGATAGGGTACACACTAAAAGCAAAGTTGTCGACGGCGTATACGTCATTACGCTCAACTCCCCAGACTCGAAGGTTTGTCTAAAGATTAATTCGTTGATCATTTTATTTCAACATTGCTAGTAACATACTTATATACTTATATTTAACCCTTGACACTCTTTAATAACAAAAATACCTAGTAGCAAGTCTTAGCCCTTTCACCTTATTTTCAATGCCATTATTTTATTTTTAAATAAAATGTTATTATTTTTTGATATTAATACTTCATAGATATATCAATTATATGTGAAACTCTTAACAATTATATTATATATTTTTAGGATAGAAAAAAACTTGTATAAAGCATTGAAGAATTCCCTTATGCTCCTCATATAATCATTATGAATATTGTAAATAAACAAAAACACATAAGATGTCATATAAAACAGTCCTATTGGGTTAAATTTTTTCACACGAGTGTTCCTTTGATACAGAAACACATAAATGTTAGATAAATCAGTCCTATGAATGAAATGGTAGCTGACATACTTGATAATTTTATAAACATTCGAGAACCAATTTGGATTAAATAGAAAAAAATGCGATGTGCAAAGTTAACTCGCTCCCAGGATCTGTGTGCGAAAAAATTAACTCAACAGTGAAAGGGTTAATTAATTGTGAATTTTCATGATAAAAGTAGCTATTTGAATTATATGAATTAATTGAATAAAAAAATAATACCTTTGTAAACAAATTTCTTTTTTTTGTACTTAAATAAAAATGTAAGAATAATAGTAAGAGGAACTCTTAATTCTTACAATTATTATTACTATTTACTGTTAAAATTTTTTCAAGGTTTGGTATTGTTTTAAATACTCCTCAGGATGAAAGCCAGATTTTCCTATTGCAAGTTTTACAAAAGTATGTGATCTCTCTTCCTCCTTCTGAAACTTTCTTGTTAGAACATACCATATGTACCACCTGTATGTTAACTTTGTGAAAATATGAAATGGCTGCTTGCATTCAAACATTGAACAGTGTCAACTGTAGATGGTCAGCCTGGTTTTTGCTTAGGTTCATGGATGTCTCCAAAAGACTTATAGCTGTCATCACTGCTTTTAAACTCATTGTCCATAGGAATTGTTTTCTGCGCTCTGGGCTTGTTCATTTTTTTATGATTAGTTATAAAAGAGTGACACACGGGAGATGTTTATGATAACACAGATCACTACTATCCTTTATGTAAAAGAATAAATGCGTTGTTATGGCCCTGACTCCGTTAGTATAAACTATTAAAGTAGCATACAGGACGTATATGAAATATTATATCAATAACAAATCGGGCTTATCTAAATATCATTACGATAAAGTAAACGAACTATTGAGGATAGAAATTTGTCATTCCCGAAGACCACACCCGATTTAATTGCAAATATGTTATTGAACCGAGCTACTAATTTACTATAAAAGCCGAATATCTGATAGGGATGATAGTTAGAAAGAGTATTAGTGTTATACATAGTACACGCCGGTTGTCCGTCCAATTCTCACTGTCTCGTATTCTTAAATTTATATTCTTTGTCCTTATTAAGAAATGTTAATTAATAAACTATTATTAAAAGTAAAATTGTAATTTCATTGATTATACTAAACCAAAAGTGTAATATTAAATAAAAATAAAGAAACCATTCAGACCGAGTACTGCTTACCACAGTGATCGATTTGGGTGGCCAAAAGCAAATAGCGGAACAGCATGCTCTATTACTTTGCCTTAGTGATTGCAGCAATCTTATAAATGTGGTTGTATTTTGGTATTCATTACGATAACAATCATGTTAAACTATCATTAAATCTGCATTGTGACAAAATTCATATTTCGCAAGATATGTAGAAATTATTATAAAGAGAAGAAAAGGTTCAATTACGTTGTCTAGCTGGACTCGACATAGGAGTTCTAAGGGTTAATATGAAATTTCCAAGTTTCAATTTGTTCTTAAACGTTCAGTAGTAATTGGCATATTTGATACATATTCCTAAATTTACTACATCATAAGAATCATCCACAACCAGACGCATTTGATTAATCTTTACATTTTCAGCACAGAAAGCATTCAAAAATCATTCACCAACCCACCAACGGTCACATAATGTGTTTTTAGTATTGTCCCATTTTATTTTGATAACATAAAATAATAATAATAGGATTTTTTTTATAAATTTAGGTTAACTCGTTAAACAAAGTTGTCATAGATGAATTCCGAGAAATTTTAAGTGAAGTGGAGTCTGATCCTTCAGTTCGTGCTGCAGTTTTAGTCTCAGGAAAGCCAGGATGCTTTATCGCCGGAGCCGATATTTCTATGCTGGAACAGTGTAAAACTGCACAGGAAGCTACAGATGTCTCTAAAATAGGTTAGAAATAAAGATGAGAATATCATTAAAAGGTAAACCTTGTTATCTTTCATCGTATCACGCCCGAGATAGTGATTGACAAATATTGAAGCCACTTAATGAATTATAATATTTTGTAAGCGTAATTTTTCAATGCGACTGTGCCAAGTAAATAAATAGTACTATAGTCAATCAGTTATACGTTGAACTTTAGTATTATCATCTTAATCTATGCCTAATCATTGTATTCATTTCCTTACTTTCACTAAATAGAAAGAGCTCAATAAATATAGTGTCGGAGTTTATTCTTTGTAGCTTGATTCTGCAACACTGCATCGCATCAATAAATTATTCTTTGTAATGAAGATGCAGACTACGCGTCTCGGTACTATATTGTGATGCATATTCATGTTATTCGATTGAAAAGTTAATTATGAATAATTGTCTAATGATACTTCAAAATCTAGGGCAACAGTTGTTCGACCGTTTGGAGAAATCCACAAAGCCCTATGTGGCGGCCATTCAAGGAAGCTGTCTGGGCGGAGGGCTGGAGACAGCGATGGCTTGCCATTACCGCATCGCTTTGAAGGACAACAAAACTGCCTTGGGCCTTCCCGAAGTTATGCTCGGATTATTGCCCGGAAGTGGTGGAACTCAAAGGTATTATATACTCGAATCATACTTATATTTTGCTCCCCTTCATATGCAGTACTGTAATATTAATTAAAGTCACAACTGAAAGATATCAGTGCACCTCAACGAAAAAAGCAAAAACAGCTAGGCTATAAAAAAAATTGTACCTTCATTCATTTTTAAAATATAATTCATTAAGTGAAAGAAGTATGTAAACTTTGTTATTGTTTATATAAAGTCTTTCTGCAAAGATTAACAGTAAATATAATATACCATAATCATCGTGAAGTTGTGTTATATGATGCAAAGAATCACTAGAAAATGAGAGAATATGCAGCCTTTTCCCAGTGTACCAGTAAATATTTATATTTTCGGTATTTTGAAATTTCCTTAATAACAATTTGAAGAAAACGATAATATAAGCGTGAACACGGGAGCGAACTCGACCCAGGCCCGCTCCTTACCGTATAATATTGTAATATGTGTCGGTAAGCGTCTCATTGATAGCAAATAGAGGTATGTATATCCTTTCGGGTTCTATTGCTCATTCCCTCTCCGCGATGAATGATATTGTTTGACATTTTCGCCACTCAACACATATTGCTGAACAAATTAGCATACTCTATACTGCCCACTTATCAATTGAAATACGATCGATTAGTTAGTTTAAAAAAAAGTTTCGTACACACAGTTAACGAACAATTGGAAAAATAATTTTGATTTCATTGTATACATGTATATTCACAAATAATATTATAACATTATGATAAGTAGAAATTCTATTCTATTCTAGATTTGACAGGAAATGTGTTTTACTGAATTAATGTTATTATTATTTTCAGATTAAGACAGTTAACATCTATTCCGACTGCACTCGATCTCGCATTGACCGGAAAGTCATTGAAAGCCGACAAAGCCAAGAAATTGGGTCTCGTCGATTTGGTAATAGCACCATTAGGTCCAGGTAACGCATTGTTTTAAATATTCATAATTATCTTGTAGGATTTGTCTGCTATCATTTAAATGCGCGTGCTCAAATTTGTGTTTTTATCATTATGGGTATTTTAAAATGATTACAACGCTTCATTCCAAATTTGTTTTTAAGAATTGACTGTAATAATTGTTCTATTTTAAACCTTTAAACTTCTTTGTCTTATTTATCTTAAAAAAGACATGATTTTTAGCAATAATTCATAATAATTCATCAATTTTGTAAAGATCAAGAATCGGAGAACTTTTTTAGGAATATCATACATTCATTTTTGGAATATTTTAATTTAAATACTGATATAACAGGAGCTTTTTTTTATAAATGGTTCACAAATAATATAATATTTACAAAAATATACCATGAATCTCGATTTATAACAAGAAAAAATATTATATAATTATTTTGATGAATATATTGATTAATTTATTCTTTAAGAAGATGGCGTTTTTTTAAAAATTTAAAAACAAAGGCAATCTAATCTGTAGAATAAGATTATTCGATAATCTTATTCTACAGATTAGACATGAAAGATTAATAGTGATATAAACATCAAATCTTGTCATCTAGAAATTTCTTGATTTATTTCATTCATGAGTTTCTTTTACTTATTTCTGTATTATTTATTGGCTTCGAGAGCATTAAATATTTTTTTAATAGATTCTCTGCACTTTAAAGATTAGCATCTCGATGGCTTAGGGCCTTCACTGATATCGTAACATGTTTCAGAGCATTCACTAAATCTAAATTAACGATTAATATAAATTATTATATAATAATAATAAATTACGATGTCTTCCATCTGCCTTTTGAAGACCAAATCCCAGCCGATGCGGTCACACTAATATGATCGAAATGTTTTCAGAAGGTTCTTTTAATAAAATAAAAATTACTATTTTCCCACTATGAAAATTTATTTGTTTCATTTCATGGAAAAAAAATGATGAAACTAACAATTCAATGAACATTTGAGACACCCCCTTTTTATACAATATTAAATTTTCTCAAGATTTTTTGGATTCTAATCATTGAGATAAATTAACAATAATGTATTATGAAACATCCAAATATACATTATAATTATTGTAACATCCATTTAATACATGACAATTTAAAAAAATTCATTTTCAATTGTTTTTCAGGCCTCGGAAACCCAGAAGAAGTGAACATTCGATATTTAGAGGAAGTGGCAATCAAAATTGCTCGAGATATTGCATCAGGAACTCTCAAAGTCGACAGATCCAAGAAATCTTTAACAGACAAAATAACAGCTTTCGCTTTACAGTATAACTTTGTAAAAGACAAAGTGTTCTCAAAGGCAAAAGAACAAGTCATGAAGATGTCCGGAGGATTGTATCCGGCTCCTTTAAAGGTTTGATATTTTTTTAAATCAAGATCAACTGACTATTCATATTTTGGCATCTAACAAATGAATGTTTTCCATTTGAGTTATGCTCATCAAAAGGATGAAACTAAATAAAAAAGGATAAATATAATAACAATGAGTACCGACAACGTATATTTATTACAGATATTAGATGTCATCAGAGTAGGTGTGGACAAAGGTGACGCAGCCGGTTATGAAGCGGAGTCGAAAGCGTTCGGGGAATTGTCGGTGACTCCTCAATCGAAAGGACTCATCGGATTATTTCGAGGGCAGACTGAATGCAAGAAAAATCGATTCGGAGCTCCAAAAACAAAAATTCAAACTGTAAGTCATCGTCATTTGCGATATTATCGTAAATATATAACAATTTTCTAGTATTATAGCAGCTGTTCCAAGGTACAGCACATGGGACCTTCGCAGTGTGAAGATTTTTTTATGTCGCTTTTTAAGAGCTGATGATGATAGCTCTACAATTTACTCATTATGTTAGTTTTACATAAAATCCTAACAAGTTTGAATAATCTTTAATTTTAAATTTTAAATTTTTTTGCTGCAGTCTCAGACGAATGAGCGACATTTGCTTTTATCTCAATCTCATTTTTAGAATATTTATCTCTTTGAGTTTTATTCTCATTTATCTGACGTTAGGAAAAGTGTACACATATTTTATTAATATATAAGGGAGATGGCAAAATAAATTTTGCAAACGATGGCCCCAAAACACTGATAATTAAAACTGTCGAGAATTATTTTAACTCTCAAGCTAAATTATCGTTATATAAATATTTATCTTGAAAATATAAATGAAGATCAGCTAGTAATATTTATGTGATTGCAATCATCGGGATGTATTTAAAATGTTAGTTACTTAACACGTTCGCTGCTAAAGACGCCCCTGGGGCGTCAACAGATTCTTTGTAGAGACCCTGATGACGCCCGTGGGGCGACTTCGATTTTCTTTGTTTGTATGGTACTGAATATTATCGAACTTGTTTTGAATCATTCAAATATACTTAAGGCATATCATATCACGTCAGTGTCACCGCGTATGTTGATAATATAGGATGTTTTTTAAGTGTTTGTAATTAAGTCAGATAAAGTTGCGTTCACACTGTATG